>JASAMZ010008858.1:0-17500 GCA_030248115.1 Linhomoeus sp. GSCO2_2 | reverse complement strand
CTCCCTCCCTCCCTCCCTCCCTCCCTCCCTCCCTCCCTCCCTCCCTCCCTCCCTCCCTCCCTCCCTCCCTCCCTCCCTCCTGCGTGTAGCAACATGTGCTCCGTTTTGCAGTAGATCAGGTTTCACATCCGGTTTCGTTTTGCAGTTTCACATCCGGTTTCGTTTTGCACATCAGGTTTCGTTTTGCAGTAGATTCCACATCCGTTGACTGTCGTAACCAAGGGTCGATGTCGGTTATCTTATTCCTGCATGCAGTGACTTACGCTCCATTTTGCAGTAGATCCCGTGACGATGACGATAGCGGCGGCTGGCATGTAACATTGTGCCGCGAGGGAAGCAATTGATGAACCAAGTCATAGTTCGCTCGGTGGTTGTGCATGTTCCCAAGTCAAATTTGATTTGCGTATATCATTTGACTGAATGTTTCACAGCATGCACTTAAGTGTGCACCAAACAACATTGTCAATACTTCCTTGAACAAGTCCTGACGCAACTAGTCCCAAGTACCAAAACAACCTTTCATACAAGGAACTGAACTCTCCTAACGACTGGCACTGGAACCAAGTCAGCATTGTGTTGCATCTTTGCGCTGCGGTCCAAATTTTTACTGCTCAAGCGACGCCGCCAACGATGATGACGGCAGCTGCGACAATGGTACAACGCCTAGACAACTTCGATTTGGTTCATCATCCCTCCCTCCCTCCCTCCCTCCCTCCCTCCCTCCCTCCCTCCCTCCCTCCCTCCCTCCCTCCCTCCCTCCCTCCCTCCCTCCCTCCCTCCCTCCCTCCCTCCCTCCCTCCCTCCCTCTCTCCCTCCCTCCCTCTCAAATTCGCAAATTCGCATGCTTATGATCGCCCCTTGAAACGTTCCGTCACCTAACCCGGCCCGCGCTGGACGGTTTGCAACACAGTTTACGCGGGTGTGCGTGCAAATCTTGTTTCGTTTCCATCGCTCACCACAATGTTGCGACCCTAGATAAACGGAAGCATTTCGTGAACCAAGTCATACTTTTCTCGGTTGTTGCGCTGCAGTAATCCAGAAACGGCCCGCATGGTGAAACAGAACTGCTTCATGGTGAAGATAGCAGCGGCTGGCATGCAACATTGGACCTGAACAAACTACCGAACGAGACGTATGGGATGTTTCAAAGTGTAGGTTTATGGCATGACTATTTGCAACTTTCCATTGTATAGAATTTGTTTTTGCTGGAACATACCACCAATTGTTACACACTGTGCCAACTGTTTGTCAGTGAAAAGCGGCTCATGGAGTAGCGTTGGCATTCCAACAGGTTGTATCAAGGCAGTGTAATACATTTGGTCCCCCCTCCCTCCCTCCCTCCCTCCCTCCCTCCCTCAGTGTAATACATTTGGCCAGACATCTTCTTCGGTGCAAGAAGAAAGCAGGATACAAAGGGGGGGCATGTAGAGTGGAGAGGTACCGAGGAGCAGACCGGACCAAGCATCAAAATTTCTGTCTACAACAAACGGTTTGATGCATCGGTTAGTGGTACATCAAAAGTCGTCGCCTTTGTCTTGTCAGACTCTGTCAGCGATTCTACAGAGCCATTCAGCGGTACGGGAATACCATCTCTTGACTGTCGTAACCAAGGGTTGATGTCGGTTATCATATTCCTGCATGCAGTGACATACGCTCCGTTTTGCAGTAGATCCCATGACGATGACGATAGCGGCGGCTGGCATATAACATTGTGCCGCGAGGGACTATTTGCAACTTTCCATTGTATAGAATATGTTTTTGCATGGAACATACCACCAATTATTACACACTGTGCCAACTGTCTGTCAGTGAAAAGCGGCTCGTGGAGTAGCGTTGGCGTTCCAACAGTACGATTTCACTATAGACACTTAGAACAAACAGAAATGACACGAATCTGACCTCTAATCAACTCGAATCGTCACTTCCGCCTCTACCAGATACAACACACAAAATTTGGCGACGACGACAACGACGATGATGGCGACACAGTTGGTCCATTAGCATATCGTCACAAATATAAGCCAAGCACAAACCATCTTGGTGCATTAAATGAAAATAGAATAAAATAAATTAAATTAACTTAAATTAAATTAAGATGGATGTATGAAAGTATATGTCTTATGCATGTATGTAGAATATGTATGATGGGGGTGTGCTTATTACAGTATTTACGGTAATTAAACCTACTCCCTATACGACCTAGAATGGTATGCATGTATGTATGTATGTATGTATGTATGTATGTATGTATGTATGTATGTACGTATGTATGTACATATGTACGTATGTATGTACATATGTACGTATGTATGTACGTATGTATGTACGTATGTACGTATGTATGTATGTATGTATGTATGTATGTATGTATGTATGTATGTATGTATGTATGTATGTATGTATGTATGTATGTATGTATGTATGTATGTATGTATGTATGTATGTATGTATGTATGTATGTATGTATGTATGTGTGTATGTATGTATGTATGTATGTATGTATGTATGTATGTATGTATGTATGTATGATTGTATGTATGTATGTATGTATGTATGTATGTATGTATGTATGTATGTATGTAATGTTTGTATGTATGTACGTATGTATGTATGTATGTATGTATGTATGTATGTATGTATGTATGTATGTATGTATGTATGTATGTATGTATGTATGTATGTATGTATGTATGTATGTATGTATGTATGTATGTATGTATGTATGTATGTATGTAATGTTTGTATGTATGTACGTATGTATGTATGTATGTATGTATGTATGTATGTATGTATGTATGTATGTATGTATGTATGTATGTATGTATGTATGTATGTATGTATGTGTGTATGTACGTGTGTACGTATGTACCAATGTAATGTTTGTATGTGTGTATGTACGTACGTACGTACGTACCTATGTACGTACGTCGTACGTACGTACGTACGTATGTATGTATGTATGTATGCTATGTATGTTGGGGGTGCGTTTATTAGAGTATTTATGATGATAAAAGCTACCCCTATGACCTAGAATGCTATGTACGTGTGTTAGGGGCTGTATGTATGTATGTTATGGTATGTATATAATTTTAGGCCGCCAAGTCAATTTTGGCATTTCAGCTGTCAACCGTTACATAAAATAACCATCAAGTAAGTCGGGTCGTTCCCAGCCTACTTGGATATCTTTTAAACAACCAAGTAACTTCGAAACACTTGGTAGAAGTTTTCGCTCAAATTTAGAATCTCCGTTTTTGGTAGAGATATTTTTGGTATACCAAGGATCCATGTAACGGTCCCAAAAGGGATACCATTTTCCCAGGATTTTGCCAATTGTCTTGCCTTTGTCTTTGTCTTTGGCCCCAAGAATTAAACCATCTTGTCCTTGTGTTTGTCCTGTGGCCGGTGCCCGGTATCTTAAATTGTCTTGTCTTTGTCTTGCCTTGTCCTTAAATTGTCCTTACATACATTGTGCCCAAATTGTCGGAGAGAGGATTGTGTTTGTGCTGAGCATGTCATACTCTCCTACTCGGAGCTAATATTTCCCGAACAACACTACTTTGCATTAGACAAATCCATAGATTATTGCACTTAGAATCCCATAGATAGTCCCCACAACACAAAATTGCGCCACACTGGATGTTTGTGATCCATACTACAAGGACAATCTGAGGACAATTTAAGGACAATTTACCTAATTGTTCCAACTACTCACTCTGATTGTCTCGTCTTTGCGAAAACCCGGGACAATACAAATTGTCTTGTCCTTAAAGACAATGACATGTCTGATCCCCGGTAACAGTCCGCCCCCAAACGACACAATCGGTCAGTTCAGATACTCTAAGCTAGCCACACAACGGTTGTGTCCATGCATGCATTCTACTCAGGCTCGACAACCAGAGTCAGATCGTGCGCAAGGGCGTCAAGAACGACTGGCGCCTTCACTTCACCAAGGGGCTGAGCGATAGATTCGACCTTCTCTTCCGGCAGCACTTCCAGGGGACAGTGATGGAAGACTGGTGGAAGGAAGACATGCGCTGGATCGACTGACTTGACGAGTGACTTGAAAGCGAAAGACGTACCGTAAAGTGCCGAATAGAGGAGATCTCCAAATAGTTGTAGGGTGTAGGGACACACTGAAACAATAGTGGTAGGTCTCCGAATAGTGGTGCATACCTTCCACTATCTGGAGCAATACCCTACATTTATGCATACGGCAGCACCAAAAGTGAAGGGAAGTCGTCCACTGCTGACTGTTGAGCTATCCCAAGTCAAAATCTAGTCAAAATTACTGAAAACTGCCCTAAATTTGGTAACTTTAAGACTGTTTTATTGTTCTCAAGATTACAACTATGGGAATTAGTGGTAGGTCACCAAATAGTGGTAGTCTCCAAATAGTGGTAGAGTGTAGAGGTAGGTTGAAACAATAGTGGTAGCTACCTCTATTCGGCACTTTGCGGTAAGAAAGTACAACAACATGTGAAAAGTTCGGCTGTCCGAACGTTGCTCATGTCCGAATAAGGAGTGTGTGGGCGTCGTTTCTCTGTTCCAACCTTCTCCGATTTGCAGCAGTTCGCCTACTGTAGTTGATGTCCAATTACATAACAAAAGAAGCCAACTCAATTTCCAAAGTTACCGTACTTCTGAATCCACACAATATCGATAAAGTGTCGGCGGTTCCCAAACGGTGCGCGACGTCACAAGAAGTCCACCAAATGTCTCCACACTAGACACCAAAAGTGAACGAGCTCATCACCAGTCTGATGACAAGCTAGACTTTTCGCACAGCTTCACGAGCAGAGAACCAGCCTACGGAAGAGGAAACTACGCAAACGTCTGTTCAAATCGACATAACCGACTGATTGGCTAGAGGGAACCTTCTGGACCTAGCTACCTACAACTACACCGTTCTTCTCTCCACCTTCAGGAAGATGTCTTCTTTGGGGCGCAGCATGGTCGCCGTCGTCGCAAACTCGAGAGGCATTTCCTGCATGGGAATAGTACGATAGTGAACGAAACTTTTGCAAGTACTAAACCCAAACACCCTATTCGACAAATACTCTAAATAATCGCTTCCCTCCCACTCGCTAGCTAATGCAGAGCAAGCAAACCCAACAACACTTTCGACCAAACGCTGCGCAAAATCCTTTTCGAACCGACCAATCAGCGCACAGTAAGCAAATCCAACTTTCGAATCGGCCAATCATCGACGTGCGCTCACCGGAGTGTCATCGGTTGGTCGGAAGCGGAACTTTCTCAGCAGGTGGGCCAAAGCCAGTCGCATTTCGATTTGGGCAAAGCGCATACCGATGCAGTTGCGAGGCCCCACTCCGAAAGGCATGTAGGCCATCGGATGACGACGCGCCTTCTCTTCCATAGAGAACCTACAGTTTTGGCGCCAAATTTGAATTTGAAAGAGTGGCGAATCTGGCGAAACTGAAGTTATAAATTTTGCTGTTCTGCAATTCTACCGCACCTGTCGGGGTCGAACTTTTCTGGTTCTGGATAGTACTCCTCCGAGTGGTGGATGGCGAGTACTGGTATCACCACAGTTGTGTTCTTCCGGAACTGAATTCCGTTGATTTCAATGTCTTCGTCGCAGAAACGTTCGATTCTAAATAGTTGGGAGAAGTTTCTTGTGTGGTGTGTTACGACTTAGGTACGACGTATGCGCTCAAGTGCACTACTGTACCTTGGTGCAGGAGGGCACAGACGCAAAGTTTCCTCGATGACCTGCTGGAGGTAGTGCAACTGCTGTATTTGGTCGTAGGTGAAGGTTTCCTGCGACGAAAGTCAGAATGGGGCAAAGTTTGAATTGCAGAATATCTGCCGTTAGAAAAGTGTTTCTCACCTGATCGTCAGGGATGACTTGACGAATCTCGTGCAGAACCTTATCCTGTATTTCAGGGTGCATCGCTAGGTAGTAAAGGACGAAATGGATGGTGCCAGCAGTGGTTTCGAAGCCGGCAAACTAAGTCGGTTTCTATATTTTTTTCGCCCGGCTGGAACCCCTACGAGAGCTTTTCGTGCGTGCGTCCGTTCGTCCGTTCGTAACGCTCTCGCGTTTTTATCATAGAAATCGCTCTAACTCGCTCAGCGTGCGTCGTAGAGAGACGATCTTGAGTTGCTGGATGGCTCTTGACTCACTGATCATTTGTTCTTGTATTGGTCGAAAATCAAAAGTTTGAATATCGCGAGCTACAGTAACCCAAAAGTTCAAAACGCAAAACCTCTCTAACTCGCTCATCTTCCGTCGTAGAGAGACGATCTTGAGTTTGTTGAATAGGTTTCGTCACACTGATCATTCCGTTAAGAGAAGTCGAGATTCGAAAGTTTGAATTTGGCGAGCTACAGTAACTCAAAGGTTCAAACAGCAAATCGCCCCTAACTCGCTCGTCTTACGTTGTAGACCGGCATTCGTTCGACCGTTTGAAACTTTACGTTGAGGCAGTTGTTGAACGGTCATTTCTAAAGAAATACTTTTGTTTTTTTAAACCCTTACCTTACGAACAACTTCGTCTGCTAAAAAAATTAATCCCGGGCGATCCCAATGTTGCCTTGCAACAACCGCTCAGAAATGCGTGTGTCTTGCTCAAAAAATTAATCCCGGGCGATCCCAATGTTGCCCTGCAAGAACCCCTCAGAAAGGAGCGTGTCAAAAGTCGCGCATGAATGGTGGACTTTGGGCGGGCGCGCGTCATATCGGAAAGGCTTCGAAATACTTTACAAAAGTATCCACTCTTTTACTCTTCCACTTTGAATCACTCACAAACCACTCTGTATTAATAAAACAACTCAACTTTTTTAAAAACAGCTTGTTGAAGGATTCAAAGCAACAGCCGCAAAATCACCGAACCAAAAATATGAAGGACTGAGCGAGGAGGTCCCTGTCTGAGAGATGAGCCCTGTGGCCCCCTAACACATTGGAATGCTCGATTTCTTCGTCGATTTCGGACGTTTCTTCGGGTTCAGGCTCGTCGTTAGCGTTCAGCAACAACTGCAGAAAATCTGGCTTGCCCTAAAATTAATGGTTTCGCAGAAGAAATTCAGTTTGTGTGAAATTTTTTCGCCGCGCCTCAGCGCGGCGAGGTGTATATATGTTGCATCCACTTTCCGCAATCCAGCCAGATTGCTCAATCTGGAGGGTTTCCCTCCAGACTACGCAATATGGCGCGTTCTGGAGGGCGGCCCCTCCAAACCGCGCAATCTCTTGTCGGCGGGCTCAGCAGGCCTGAGCAGGAGGTGAATTAGATGGAGGAGTGTTCATCCCACTTACAGTTTGCACTAAAACTCTGTCGACGTCGCGCCTGGCGGGTCGAAAACTGAGGCTTAGCGCGACCACCAACTTCAGGGCGCGCTCCGCGCGCCCTGAAGTCGGTCACCGGTCGCGTTAAGCCTAAGCTTCGACCCGCCAGACTGCGACGCCGACTAGACTCTTGTGATCCGTCTCTGGGCGCAGGGCGAGCCTAAGCATAGCCTGATATGGAAGGAAACAACTTCCTGGCAAAAGAATTATACGGAAAAATTAAAGAATTCAACGTTCTAGGAGCTGATTGCACATTCTGGAGGGGCTGCCCTCCAGAACGCGCCATATTGCGCAGTTTGGAGGGGCACCCCTCCAGATCGTGCAATATTGCACATTCTGGAGGATTGCGCCGTCCGGATGCAGCATATATACGGATGACAATGTCTGTGTGTGTGTGTGTCCGTCCGTGGCACCGAAGTAAGATATGTGGCATATGTGGTTAGGTAGAGTCAAGGTCGCTGAGTATGGATCCAATGTCCGTTTCTGTTGCTAATTTCGCATTTTCGAGATATTCACAATCAAAATTCAAAAATGTCGAAAATCGACTTTTTCACCAGATGAGCTAGCGGCAAAATTTCTTCAGAAATGGAAAGAGCACGGACCGCTGATAATTTGTAACACAAATGAAATTTTTTGTCAATGTGAATTTGATAGAAATACGCAATTGTTTGTCGAAATTTCACAAATTGACAAAAGTAGAACGTCGTTTATTGACGAATGTGAATGCAGAAATTGAAAGGTCGTAAGCCAATAAGAATTTGTGACATAGTTTTTCAGTTTTGAAATATTGCAATTTAGAGATATTTACAATTAAAATGTAAAAATGCCGAAAATCGACTTTTTCGCCTGATGAGCTAGCGACGCAATTTCTTCAGAAATAGAAAGAGCACGGACCGCTGATAATTTGTAACACAAAAGAATTTTTTGTCGATGTGGAATTTGACAGAAATACGCTATTGTTTGCCAAAATTTCATAAATTGACGAAAATAGAACGTCATTTATTGACGAATGTGAATGCAGAAATTGAAAGGTCGTAAGCCAATAAGAATTTGTGACATGGTTTTACAGTTTTGAAATATTGCAATTTAGAGATATTTACAATTAAAATATAAAAATGCCGAAAATCGACTTTTTCGCCTGATGAGCTAGCGACGCAATTTCTTCAGAAACGGAAAGAGCATAGACCGCGGATAGTTTGTAACACAAGCAAAATTGTTCGCAATTACGGAATTTTATAGAAATACGCTACAATTTGCCGAAATTCTACAAAATGACAAAAGCGTCATAACGCAGAAATAGGTACACCAAACGAGATTCCTGGTAGAGAACGACTGCACCAAACAGTTGGCAAGTTTTTTGTTCGATGCGGCGTATTCCCACAGGTATAAAACTTCAGATGAACGGCGTCGTATCATGCCGATACCAGATAGCGAACGCGGCGATATCACTGAGCTTTAGATCAGTTGTACAGACAACCGTATCGTGGTAATAGCTGCATTTGAATTGTGGTACACGTTTTCAAGACACCTTCTCTAGATACGACAAATTATGCGAATGAAATTCACTATACTGTTCACCAAGATTTGACAGACACAAAGTATAGGTTGAACTTTTTACACACACAGCTTGTTTACTGAATCGTGAAGTCTTCTCACAGAGAGAGGGTTCTTCCTGCGCTGCTTGATGATGTCGCCCAGAAGCTGTTTGAAGTACTTCTCTTCTTTTATGACCATTAGGCGAATATTTAAGTAGCGGCCGAGCGCGTGCACGGTTCTCGGAAACAGGACTGAAGATAAATAATTTGAATTTTGTGAAATATGATTCCCAATGTGACAAGTTTCCACACTTCGAAGAAACACAGCTGGATGCTTGATGCCGAAGTCAAGAAGACTACTGGCGACCTTCATGAATGGGCCTCCGTCAGTGGTTTGCGCCTGGATGTCAGTGGCGAACACCACTGACGCGATCACGTCCATGGTGAATGAGGAGCATAGCCTGAAACGATGATTTGGTAGGCTCTGGTGTGTTCCCACTTGTTGGTTCTGCAATATACAGGCATTCTACAATCTACAGAATCAGGCTTATGGCGGTGTAATCAAGAGCGTTGCCGATCGGCATTCCGATCAGTGAAACTACCAAGCTATCTGTGATTGGCTGGGTCAGTTACAGTAACTCACTTCCTGACGGGCACGGGCTCTTGACTCGTGGCGTATTTCTCCAATACCTCATCGAAAGTCTGCAGCTTCTGTTGAATCATCGGCACAGTCTGCAATTTGGTTTGACACATTTAGAAATCCTGCATTTCCCCAAAGATTCTACTTGTGAGTGTGCAAATTAAAATACCTGCTTTATCTTGCCAGATGTAAAGGTGGGAGTGACAGTGTTTCTGATTTCCTTCCACTCCTTGCCCTGTAGAATGGGCAGCATTCTTAGGAAGAAGGAATTGCCATCATCCGGTTGCCTCGGACCTTTCTAAACACTGCGTAGCATTTTGAAAGAAACAATCACATAAGTTTCACGTCCTACCCTTCTGTCTATGAAGATGGGAAAGTGCTTGATGCAGACTTCTCGGATGACGTCGAGGTCTGCGACCACCAGATCGCGCATGAATAGCATGTAGACACTGCAAAGGACAAATTTGAAATTTCATAATTTTGAAATAAGGACAATTGTTGAGCTGAGTCGCGTTACTCACCCGTAAATCTTGCCGTACTGCTTCAGAAACCCCGCGTCAGTGTCGACGCCATTCTGAATAAAAAACGTTGAATGTCTGCATACCCTACTGCATGAGTAACGTAAACAGTGGTTCCACTCGCCTTGTAATAGTCGAACATGTTGCCTACTATCAAGAGAGACTTTGGGCCTGGAACTCCCTCCCTCTCCCAGTAGGAAAATTGGTTCTTCAGGTAACTGAATTTGGGTGTCATTGTGTAAAACAGGTGAAGTGTGAATATTTAAATCAAAACAAGACAAAAATCAATTCGATCAACCGACAAGTAGATCAGCAGCGCTGCGATACCCGCTGTAGAAAGGGCGAGATAGAGATGGAGGAAACGGAAAAGCAGGTAGAGAAGTGTCCCCCCGATGACGAGCCACTCCCCCATCCCAAGTGACAGAGGGCCAAGCATTTTGTCACCAGTTCACGTTAGCAGTGTCACAGCTCACAATACTGTTTCCATAAACGAAAGCGCAGACTTTAAGTACACATGTGCCCAGCCCGCACCTGAGTCATACTGTGTGTGCAGTGTGTGCATCTGGGCGGCAGACTAGGAAGGAATTTGTCGCGCGATAACAGGTATCTATTGTAGGTGCATTGTGCGGCAGTCATGTAGCGACACGTGTTCCGAGTTGCGTGTACCAGTGCGAATTGTCAAGTAGAGTCGCTGATAAACTCGTCGGTCGCGGAAGAGACAACTTTATGTCAAGTGGGTTGATTTGCCCAATTGAGACGTTGTAGCCACCAAACAGTGCGCAAGAACGTTAGAACGTTGATAGGCGTCAATCTATTTCGTAAGGTCTTTTGAATGAATGAGGTGGGGAGGGGAGGGGTCCTGTCGTCGCTGCTGACATACACACATCTACCGTACTCAGTTCCAGCGCTCGCCACAGATTTGATTGGGTGTGAGACCGTCCAAGTCACTCGCTTGGTAGTTGCGGACGGGGATACAGTATGTGTGCATCAGTGCTATACCGTCGACAAAAGAGGTTTAAGGAACGAAATAAGTAGCGAACAGCAGTTGTGCTCTGCTATGTATGTACCTATAATACTTCAGCTCTCTCTCTCTCTCTCCAACAGTTCCAAACCCCCCAAATGACAACGCGACACGCGAGCACAGTTAGCCAGAACAAACGGAATTCCGGTTGGGGTTGCCTGTCATGTTATCTATCACAACAAATAGATAGAGCATCTGCAAATTCAGCATATCACATCTCAGAGTCTCAGTACTTCGTGTGGTGCCACCAGAGTTGCTCCTTGAACGGTCCGTCGGTGTCGTCCAGAGTTCTTCTGCTCTGATTGAGTTTGTCCCCCAGAGTGCTCGAACTCTGGTTTGGGTCCAACTCTGCGATGCCGTCTACCGTATCCCCCAAGGCTACGCCCCCCTTCTGACGCGGCCTGCGCCTATTGGACGGCGTGGAGAGGGCGGGGCTCGGCCCAGTGCGCTGATTGGTCGGCGCGCCCCCGCCGTGGTGACGCGAGCGCCGCCTGCCGGACGGAGTGGACAAACTGGGGCTGGTGGCAGCGGGAAGGTGCTTATTGATGGGCACTGAATGGGCTTGCGACGTGTCTTCGCTGTGGTGTGGGCGGTTGGGATTGGGCCCATGATGGCTTTCGAGTACTCGGCTGAATTGATCAAAATCTGAGTTCGGTCAAAACAGAAGTAAAATATTGTCGCTCACTCGTCCATATCCTCCTCCTTCTGTGCCTCCGCCAGCCGCTGCAATTCGGCATCATTGTCGTCGTCTGCTTCTTCTGTTGGCTCCGTTCCAGTGCCGTTGTCACTCCTTCCATCGACCGATTCAGAAGGCAGATTCATGTGAGCCTTCCACTTTTCGTATTCATCCGCGTCATTGGGCGGTTGGGTTATTTCTTCTGTGAGAGTTGGGTAGCCTGGCACTGATTGGTCGGCCACGCCCACCACTGGCTCCTGCTGGTCGCCGATTGGCTGCAGCGTCGGGTATTCCACGCCCTCATTGGTCGAAGTGGACCCGTCCTGCTCGGGGATTGGCTCCAGGGTGGGGTACGCCACGGCGTCGTCTATGGGGATGGCCACGCCCCCTTCTGGCGCCGCGCCGATTGACTGTTGGCTCTCTTCGGGCTCGCTGATTGGCTGCAGAGCCGGGTAGACTCGGTGGTTATTGGCCCTCTTGGTCCTCTTGCTTGACTTGGAGGAGAAGGAGCTGCTGGACCCTGATTGGCTGAGTGGCGTGACCGCCCGCTTCTGATTGGCCGACTGGCGGCCTTTCAGCGAATGACCGCTGTTCAGGGCCCGCCCGTGGACGTAGAGCTCCCACATGGTGGGCGTGTCCATTCCCCTCCGCTGGGTCTCGTCGATGACGGCGTCCACGTGTTGCTGAAGTGATGGGGTGACAGTAGTCTCTTCAGAACTTCAGTGACATGTTCTTACCCACCATTTCTGGGTCCGCGTTGATCTTTTGTTGACGTTCGTGGTCCAAATTCGGAATAGTTCCCGGACCGGGCGGGCTGTTCTGCCGTAGAGAGCCCGCCGGTTGCTGTTGTGGCGATTCGCGGCTCTTGTTGGAAGCGGCGTCCTCAGGGGAACCTGAAAACGTCATTGTGTCGCAAACCGTAATGCGCATTTTCCTCAGAGAACGCCAACAACTAACCCAGTGGCCTGGAGTCCGAGTCGTGGACTTCGTCCTCCTCGTCATCGCTGCTGCCGCAGCAGCACCTCCAGCAAATGGCGCATAGGATAAACAGTACAGCCAGAGCTATCAGAATGAGGATAATGACCAGTGAAATCGGCAGACAGAAGCCCAGTAGTTCAATGTCGGTGCAACTGGAATGGTGGCAGTTATACTTTGTGTTTCAAGCAAAACACACCAGTATATCTCACCTCGATGCCTTTTCCGTCTTTTCAGTGGTCTGCTGGGAAGCCTGCGGTTTCCGGGGGCACTCTCTGCCAGGGAAATTCTGGACGTCCTCAGACTTGTCGTCATGGCCCTCCTTACACTGGCAGGTGTAGCCGAGGCCAGATGAAGGCTGCTGACAAACTGCGTTGGTGTGACAGTCGTGGAGGTTTTCAGCGCATTCGTTGATGGCTGCAATAGTTGACGACCAATCAACTCTGGTGTCTATGTCGTAGGCCAACAGGGGATTCAGCCCAATCCGGAATTGGCCTAGGCCAACAGGGGATACCTTGTTGGGCTAGGCCATCAAGGGATCGCGCATCACGCGCGCGCCCGCGCACATCACGAGATCTCATCTGCTCTGCTTGGCGGCGCGTAGTGATGCGGAGAAGCTTCTGTCACGGCGCTTATGCGTGGTGCCGCGAAGTTTACTAACATGTGTACTAATACAATAGTGAATAACTGAATATGTGATGGGTTTTGATACGGCGATACGTGAATACGTATCGCCGTATCAAAACCCATCACAAATACGGTCAAGCGTACTGATGTAGCGCCGTTTTCCGGGTAGGCAACCACTGCAACGTGACAAGCGCTCAGATGGCTTCTGAACAATCTATGCCAACAGCACAATCACTGAAGACCCATCACCGCATTCAGTTATTCACTATTGTATAAGTACACATGTTAGCACACATGTTAGCAAACTTCGCGACACCACGCATAAGCGCCGTGACAGAAGCTCCTCCGCATCACTACGCGCCGCCAAGCAGAGCAGATGAGATCTCGTGATGTGCGCGGGCGCGCGCGTGATGCGCGATCCCTTGATGGCCTAGCCCAACAAGGTATCCCCTGTTGGCCTAGGCCAATCCCGGATTGGGCTGAATCCCCTGTTGGCCTACGACATCTACATAGTGGTGACTCGTTGTGAGTACCTTCAAGTTTGGCAGCGTTGAACTGAATGGGGCTTGAAGCAGGCTGACTATTCAACAGCTGCTTCAGTGACTCCAGCGTGCACGAGTCGCACTGAAGTGAAGAGTTGCATGCAATGAGGTTAGTCACGTCAGTGGAATTGCCAAAATGAAATGTACCTGAATTCTGGTGTATGCCTTGGCGCTACCCGGCTCCATTGGCTTCTTGGGTAGGCAGAAATCTTCGACCGCGCTCCCATTGAAAATCTTCGCCAGCTGAAAATGGAACAGTGACTTAGTGAAGTTTGCTTAAGACCATCTGAAGCGATCCAAAACCATACCGCTGCTGCTATCAGGCTTGCGTACTGGTTATACCTCACTGAACCTGGTTTCTTCAGAGTACTGCCCACAACAATGGGTTTCCCACAGGCCGTCTCAGCGGCTACCTTCACAGAGACGGTTTTGACGCCTGAAATTGAATGGAGTGGAGGCGCCACTGAATGACATTCCCAACAAAACGAGCAAAACCTACGTTTGCATTTCTTCTCTGTGGAGCTGTAGATCTGGCCATGTTGACATCGACAACTGGGCTTTGCTCCTTTCGACAACTTCTCTGCATCTTTCGTGGCTTTCTTCATACATGGCGTTTGGTCATGCTGGTTGTTATTCCCGTCTCCATTTCCATTTTCATTACCATTTCCATTTCCATTGCCTGAGTCAGTTGTGCCGCTGGGTTCATTGTCAGTGGGTCTAGCAGCTGGTGTAGTCCCTGATCCACCTGCAGAGCTGCCGCCATTGCCAGAGCCATCTCCAGTGGAACTGCCAGTGGTGGCAGATGACCCGCTGCCATTCCCATTGCCGTTGCCATCACCATTGCCATTGTTATTGCCATTTCCATCGCCGTTGCCATCTCCATTTCCATTCCCATTGCCGTTGCCGTTCCCATTCCCATCTCCATTGCCATTTCCATCGCCGTTGCCATCTCCATTTCCATTCCCATTGCCGTTGCCGTTCCCATTCCCATCTCCATTGCCATTTCCATCGCCGTTGCCATCTCCATTTCCATTCCCATTGCCGTTGCCGTTCCCATTCCCATCTCCATTGCCATTTCCATCGCCGTTGCCATCTCCATTTCCATTTCCGTTGCCATCACCATTTCCATTTCCATTGCTATTCCCATTGCTTGGGGTCGTTCCAGAACCGCCGCCATTTGTTGGCGGTGTCGTTCCTGTAAGAATCCAATTCAGATTTTATCTAGCTTCCGTTGTCTCGCCAATTGCCATTCAACCAAATAGTGCCAAACACAGCTCCGCAGCTATAAAGCTCAAAGTGGCTAAGCAAGCGCCATGTGACTAGGACTACAGCTACATAAGCGCGTGGACTCACCCTCGCCCGTGCTGTCTGGATCACTGGTCATGGTTGACTGCAAACCAATCCCAATCGTGAGTGTGGCTCCAGCTGTGTCTTCCGTGTATTCCCCAACGTATCCGCCTGTCGATCTGGGAGTCTGCTCATCTGCAACGGCACTGGAAGTTACACCAGACCCAGATGAGGAGGTCCCACCAACTCCATTTGGTGCAGTTGTTTCAGCAGAACTTGTCGTTCCAATGCCGTCTTCAGATAATAGAGTTGTGGGCTCAGTAGATAAGGCTTGCTCTGTCGACCCGCCTTGGCCTTCCCCAGCTGTCGTTGTGCTTTCAGTTGCTCCACCACTGAAGGTCAAAGTAGTCATATTCCCAGCCCTTGTCGTGGCTTCCGGCTGTCCCAGAGATGCAGTGGTCGATCCAGCAGGTTCTTCCGACGCGGACGCTGTTGATTGGCCACCCGATCCAGACACCAAGGTTGCTTCAGACTCCGGAGAGCCATTTGTCACGCTTGTCAGGTGGTGTGCTTGGCTGGTGGTGGTAGCCTCCACATTACCGGCCTGTGAGCTTCCGTCTCCATCGAATACGCCGCTGGTAGTCTGAATTTTGGTTGTGCCGCCAGGCCCAATGTTGTGATGCTTGGTGGTCCCGAATGGAGGAAAGATAGTTAGAATGCTCCAAGATGTTGGGGTAGTCTCTTCAGTTGGATCGCTCCCTTGGGTCGGCATGCTGCCACCACTGGAACCTTCAGTGGAGCTTCCAGGATGCAGTGTCGTCAGCGGGCCTTCTGTCGCTGCAGATGTCTGACCATCCAACGTGATTGCAGATGCCGCGTCATTTGAAGCAGATGTCCCATCGCCAAACGCGCCAGTTGTTGTTCGCAGTATCTCTTCACTTGTTGATGACGGCAGTACGGACGATGACCCTGTGCCATCACTTGACTGGGTTGTCGGTGACGGCTGGTCAATAGTTGCAGATGACGACTTGAATCCACCAGCTCCATCGGTTGTTGTTGAAACGCGATTATCGACCGTGGCTGAAGACGGCGTCTGATCAGCAAGGGAATCGCTTGTTGTGGAGGTTGCCAGCCAACCCAGGTCAGATGTCGTCACTGTGCTGGATGCTGGCTTTGTCACTGTAACTGTGTCACTGAAGCCAGTTGGGCCACTACCATCGGCCACCTGGGTGTGACCCACAGTCTCAGTGCTTGTGCTGTCATCTGGCAAGTTTGTGGTCGTCGTTGTCGTCGTCGTCGTCGGGGTCGTCGTTAGCCAGTCGTTGGCAGTTGTTTGTGGAGCTGGGCTGCTTTGTGATTCCGTGCGTATTGCGGCTCCAGTTGGAGCGAAAGTCCCAGAATGCTCTGTAGTTGATTCGCTGGCGCTCTGGAGAGTGGTCACCTCTGGGAAGCCGCCAGTAGCAAATGTAGACAGCGTGCTTTCAGCCCCTGTTTTCCCACCGGATCCAATTGGCGTTGACAGAAGACTATCACTGCGGGTTGTCGCTCGTTGGCTCGTGGTGGCCGATTCGCTAGCACTTCCGCTGAACGCCACTGTCTCTGTGATCTCATGGAGGCCAGTCGATGTGGTGCCGGGCTCTATAGTTGTGCCGACTTCAGTGGGCGATATGGTGTTTCCCTGTGTCACTTCAGTGGCTACATACCCAGCTTCAGTACTCGTTCTATCAAAGGGACGGCTTGAATTACCGCCAGTTTCTCCACTGACGCTAGTGGACGCGTCCACTTCTGTGTATGGTATTGTGGTTGGTGACTGAGTTGCAGTGGAGCTAGGCTTTTCGCTGTCTGTTAAAATGGTACTTTGGTATGCAGTGTCTGACGAACTGGTCCAAATCGTCGTCGTGTCGTCATGGGATTTGGTGAGTGCTCCTTCAGGTGACGTCGTTCCATCTTGTTCCGCAGTTGCCGTTCCTTGCAGCGCTTCAGTTGTCGCGGACTTGGTTACCTCTATTGTCGTCGTTGTTTCTTCGACTGATGCTGAATCCGCGGAACCTTGAATCTCTGTGGTGGTCCCAATTGGCAGGATCCCAATGCCATGGGTTGGTACAGGGGATATCCATGGGATTGTTGCAATGGCAGGAACCGTTGTGTCTGTGATAGTCGCAAAGGTTTGGGTGCTTCGGTCTCCATCTGTCATTGCCGCTGGCGTGGTTCCCTGATGTGGTGGCGTTTCAGATGTATTTGAGGCTTCTGAACCGTCGTCGGTTGACGCTTCACCAGAATTTGTCGCAAAGGCTTGTGTGGTCCGGGTTTCATCTGTCATTGCCTTTGAAGTGACTCCTTGGAGCGGTGGCGTTTCAGATGTCTTTGAGGCTTCTG
>JASAMZ010008856.1:0-18699 GCA_030248115.1 Linhomoeus sp. GSCO2_2 | reverse complement strand
CCCATTGACGAACGTTCCGCCACTATTCCCAATTTTGGAACGCTGATGGAACGCGGTCCTCCCCAGTTTCGGAGCAAAATTTTGACAGTCAAAATTTTTGACTGTCAAAACCGGCCGAGGCCAAAGTGTCAAATTTTGACAGTCAAAACAAAATTTGCCCAGTTCCGTCTGTATTGACCGTCAAAATGTAGCCTTATTTTGAACGTCAAAAGTGCATCTATGTCAGAATTTTGTCTGACAAAATTTGTACAAGCTTTTGTACAATCTACAGCTTGATTTACACAAAGTTTGTCTTTAAACCACACGTACAAAGCGGTTTTACTGTTTTCCACTCCGCAAATGGTGTATTTTGTGTTATTTAGTCACAGAATTGTACTGCAGCATGTAATCTTGCGAATTTTCAGGAGAATGCAACTGTTCTACCCTCATTTGGTCTTTATTTTGGGTAGCGACGCGAGTTCAGATTTTGTCTGACAAACAAGTCTCTTTTAAAAAGCGGAGTGGTTTTGAGCTTTGAATTTTACTGAGATTGTAGCAAGGCCCTTTCCGGTTTCGTGCAGCGTCTTTGACTCTCCTCGCGACTACACTTTTTGGAGTGGTCTTGCTACGCAACATTGGTATCGCTCGGGTTTAATTCTTTACACCAAGAAAATCATCTTTTCAGACTAAATTTTAAAAAAGACACTGGAATCTAACGCAAAAGTACAGGTTAATTGTGAGCATGATTTGATGTTGGCTTGCAGTGAGCTCTTCAGCGATGTCAAGACCGCCGCTCTGCAACGCACGAGTGCCAAGACATAACAAACCAAAATCTGCAGTTTTCATCGCGTTTTGGTTACTGTAGCCCTCTCATTGACCTTTTGAAACTTTTTGTTGCCGGATTCTTGCTCAGGAGGTCGAGCGCTTCATTTTGATATGCGATTCGGCTAGGTTCGATGAAGTTTTGACTTTTCGCGGACAATACTTCGAGATACTGTAGCGCGCAATTTTTAAAACTTGTTATTATTTCGACGTCACAGTTCGCGAGAGTAGTCCGAGGGCTACCCGTCGATGTGTCGAACTCAACCCAGCGACGTCAGACAAGCGAGTTATTAAGCCCGAAAAAAGCGTGTCGTTTCCAGTTTTCGACTCGTTTTGGTTACTGTAGCTCTCTGTTTAAACTTTTGAAACTTTTTGTTGTCGGATTCGTGCTCAGGAGCTCGAGCGCTTCACTTTGATATGCGATTTGACTAGCTTCGGTCAACTTTTGTCTTAAAATGGACCCCACTTTGGGATACTGTAGCGCGCGAGTTTGAAAACTTATTTTTGGTTTGACTACTCAGGTGGCTAGAGGAGTCCGCGGGCTACTCGCCGATGTCTCAAACTCCTTCCTACGACGTCAGATGAGCGAGTTATTAAGCCCGAAGCAAGCGTGACGTACGCACGTACGTACGTACGTACGTACGCACGCACGCACGCACGCACGCCGAGCTCTTGATATGGTTCGCTCGGCTGAGGCCGAGCGAAAAAATTGGTTTGACAGTCAAAACCGGCCAATGGCGCAAAATTTTTTGTCAGACAAAACAGTTTGACTGTCAAAACAGCCTGAGGCCAAAGTCCCGAATTTTGACAGTCAAAATAAAAAACGCCCATTTTTTTCGACGGTCAAAATTTTTGACGGTCAAAACTCGGACCCCCCCTTAGAACGCTGATAGAACGCTGAAGCCTGGAACGTTCGTCAATGGGGTAAGGTCCCTTTGCACCGAGACGCCATCGTCAGTCTCCAGTTTGGCGATCCTCACAAAGGTGTCAGTGTCGTAGCCGACCTGCCAGCATGAACAGGCTATATGTAGGTATCGCGCGTTACAGGTACATATCTATGTTAACTACTGAACATGACACTGTCATGAAATATTCTTCACCAGCTGTCCTGTTATTGTCCTTGCCTATTCAAATACTAATTGAGTGTTTTCACTTTGCGAATGTGTTAAATTACACATGGTGTGTACCTTGTCTCATGTTACAGCGTCTATAAATGTCTTGCCGGTACGCATTTTCTGTGAGTCGATGCGTCTAATATATGTAATAGGTATGCGTCGTGTGTTCCTGATTCCTTTCTAACTGAACTGTCTGGTCCTGTGTCGCACAATACTGCCAAGTCGAATTGTATGACGCAGTTGTGTAATCAACTTCTATACAGAGGTGACCATAGAAACTAAAACTAGTTTCAGTTTCAGTTTCAATAAATATACGGAAACTGAAACTGAAACTGAAACTAAAATGGTCAGCCATATTTATACTGAAACTGAAACTCCACTAAGGGAATCAGTGTTAGTGCAATACTGAAACTAGTTTCAGTACGCACTACTGAAACTAGCTTCAGTTTCTGTTTCCATATTTGATGCGTGTGTTTGGCTTATCTTTGTATGATTTGGCGATTTGCTTGATTTCCAATGACGGAAGAGCTTCGAATGGATCTTATTTATGGTAATCAGCAATTCAGCTTCGCATGTATGCAAGATTGCATGTACGATTTACAGCAGCGAGCAGCGCACTGATACTGAAACTCAGTTTCAATAACTGAAACTGAAACTCGAGAAATTTCTGTACTGAAACTGAAACTGAAACTAAAATGAAAAGTGGTACCGATACTGAAACTGAAACTGAAACTAAATCAGTTTCTATGGTCACTAGTGGTGGCAATTTTCCAAAAATAAAACTAAGTAAGTAACTAAGTAAGTACTTAGTTTTTCAGAAAACTAAGTAAAACTAAGTAAGTAAAGCGTACTTACTTAGTTTCTAACAAAACTAAGTAAGTACTCGAGAAATCTAAGTAAACTAAGTAAGTAAACTAAGTAAGCAAACATACACTAAAAGAAGTAGAAACGGCCTTATAAATGCTATTAAGCTGTTAACTCGAGGTTAGCAGGGCCGCAAATGGTCTCTAAAACAAAGTTATTTGGCAATTTTGACATTCTTTATGTAGCTCGTTGTAGAAGTGCCAGAGCAAGCCTTGCATTGTGCGAATATACAGCGCTAAAATAGGCCGATATGTGGAGAACTTGGCTTACTTAGTTTCGTACTTAGTTTTTATAAACTAAGTAAAACTGAGTAAGTACGAAAAAGTACTTAGTAAATTTCGCAAAACTAAGTAAGTACGGGCCTGAAAAACTAAGTACGAGTACGAGTAAGTATACTTAGTTTTCCAAAAATTTAACTAAGTAAGTAAGAAACTAAGTACTCAGTTTCAAAATAACTAAGTAAAACTAAGTAAGTACTTACTTAGTTTCAAGCTGCCACCACTAATGG
This sequence comes from Linhomoeus sp. GSCO2_2, assembly GCA_030248115.1. Lineage (NCBI taxonomy): Eukaryota > Metazoa > Nematoda > Chromadorea > Monhysterida > Linhomoeidae > Linhomoeus > Linhomoeus sp. GSCO2_2. The sequence goes on along the minus strand of JASAMZ010008856.1, from coordinate 15,411 downwards.
TCACCCCTGATTCTATAGTCACCTTCATATAGTAGTCCTGCAAGGAGCTCGGCACGTAATAGGGTTCTTCCAAATGCATCCCGCTATGATTGTCGATCGTTGGTTGTGACAAAGCGAAAGTCGGCTTTTCAGGTGCCGTCGCAGACTGTAGTGCCCGTCTCATGTACAGCCTATTGGCTGGAGTGTTGTAGAAATTCTGCTTGGCCCTGTTGGCAATGATAGGGTAATGGGGAACGACATGCTCACTCTCCCACGCGGGGTCGATTCTGGCCAGTTTACGTCGCGTTCTAAATTGAGACAACACTCTAAATTGGCCTGCGGGCTGTGTCGGATCGGTTCATCTATAAAAACTTAGACAGACAGACAGACTCTACAGTATATAAATTGGCAACCACTGCTGTAGTACTGGAACCTTTTGAAAACAAACCGATGTATGGGATTCAGTGGGCAGAGCAATATCTCCGGCATAGGCATCCCTTCAGGCATGGGAACGAAGCGGTATGACGTGACCATATCATATCTCAAATACGTCTGGACTTCGTCGTAAATGTAAAACAGAGTAGCAAACATGGCGCCAGTAATGATAATAGACCAGAGCACCTTCTCCAGGCAGCTAGGGGCGAGATACCTGACGTAAACCACGACTGGGAAAGCTTGGTCGAGTCTAGACGGCGATTGCCTGATGCGTCAAGCAATAGCTGTCTTCAAAGCGGACGTTGTCGCAAGCGCTCCACGCGACGTGAAGTCGGTCACCGGTCGCGTGAAGCCTAAGCTTCGACCGGCCAGACTGCGATGCCGACTCAGACTCTTGCGATAATCTGGGCTCTGCGCGCCATGGAATAATACTGTGTCAGAAAATAATGGTACGTAGAAAGCGAAGACGGCCATTGCCTGACGCCTGACGCAGCAGGCAATGCCTGTCTAGACGGCCGCTGCCTAATCGACCATGCAAAGGCCGACTAGACGGCGATATGACTGAAGACGACCATTGCCTGTGACATAGTGTAAGAACTGGCACGTCCACGTACCAGTCAGCGAATCCATGGACTTCGGTCTTCAGAAACAGGTCCGACAGACTCTTCTCATCTTCTGGGGTGCGCTCTGCGGGTAGTAGCACCTTTGGTACCTTCTTCTTCTTCCTCAGATAGTCTTTCAGGGCCTGGTCGATTCTCCTGTCCAGGTCTTGGTCAAAGGACCTTCTGGGCATCTTGTTGTGTCCACTGCCGCTGGCCGCGGAACCCTCATCGTCTGAGTTACTTCCATTACCCTCTTTTCCGTTGTTTTCGCTGCTCTCCTCTTGGCTAATTCTGAATGAGTCCACACCAAATTACTGAACGAGTCCACACCAAATTACTGAATGAGTCCACACCGAATTACTGAATGAGTCCACACCCTCTTTTCCGGCTGGATGTCAGCGGAAGTTACTGAATGAGTCCACACCAAATTACTGAACGAGTCCACACCAAATTACTGAATGAGTCCACACCCCCCACCCCCTTCCCGCCTGATTTCAGCAGAAATTACTGAATGACTCTGCCACAGGCTATGGCCGTCTTCAGGCGATTGCCGTCTAGGCGGCAATGGCATGAAGCATCAGACGATGGCCGTTCTTCCTTTTCTGAATTAGTTTCGGACACAGTGTATTCCTTCCAAATCAGGCTATGCTTAGGCTCGCCCTGCGCCCACTTAGCCGCCGGCTCAGGCCTACGATCTCCTCCTTGTATGCTTAACCGCCGGCTCAGGCCTACGATCTCCTCCTAGTATGCTTAACCGCCGGCTCAGGCCTACGATCTCCTCCTAGTATGCTTAACCGCCGGCTCAGGCCTACGATCTCCTCCTAGTATGCTTAACCGCCGGCTCAGGCCTACGATCTCCTCCTAGTATGCTTGGCCGCCGGCTCAGGCCTACGATCTCCTACTAGTATGCTTAACCGCCGGCTCAGGCCTACGATCTCCTCCTAGTATGCTTAACCGCCGGCTCAGGCCTACGATCTCATCCTCGTATGCCTGGCCGCCGGCTCAGGCCTACGATCTCCTCCTGTAGTATGCTTAACCGCCGGCTCAGGCCTACGATCACGATCTTGAGTTGCTGGATAGCTCTTGACTCACTGATCATTTGTTCTCCTATTGGTCGAAACTCAAAAGTTTGAATATCGCGAGCTACAGTAACCCAAAGGTTCAAACCGTTTGAAAGCTTACGTGGAGGCAGTTGTTGAAAGGTCATTCCTAAAGAAAAACTTTTGTTTTTTTAAACCCTTGTCTTACGAACAACTTTGTCTGCTAAAAAAATTAATCCCGGGCGATCCCAATGTTGTCTTGCAACAACCGCTCAGAAATGCGTGTGTCTTGCTCAAGAAATTAATCCCGGGCGATCCCAATGTTGCCCTGCAAGAACCTCTCAGAAAGGAGCGTGCCAGAAGTAGCGCATGAATAGTGGACTCCGGGCGGGCGCGCGTCATATCGGAAAGGCTTCGAAATACTTTACAAAAGTATCCACTCTTTTACTCTTCCACTTTAAAACACTCACAAACCACTCTGTATTAATAAAACAACTCAACTTTTTTAAAACAGCTTGTTATCGTTCTGCAGAAACATCCACGATCTACAAGTGGTTCACAAAATCACCTCGTCCATTCCGAACGAAGATTGGGGTGCGCCCCATTTGACATATTTGTAGCGGAACCGAACGACGGTACAACTGGGCCCAAAAGAGACAGCCGGTAAGCAGGAAATGGGCGCAGTATTCCATGGCAATGGCCTTTTCAGCGCCTCCTCTCATGATAGCAACTGGTAGGCCCAGAAGAATATAGAAGCAGTAGATAGCAATAAATGCCACGAAGGAGATTCCATAGGGGCGGCTGATGGATATTGTGGTGTAGTTGATCTCCAGAGTGGCCGCTCGCTCTTTGGCCAGCAGAAGTTGTGCCACCTGGTTCATGACCAGCACCGGATGTGTGACCAAGGAGTTGACCAGGTTGGCAGCTGAACTGGTCATCACGTAGCCAGTTGAGCAGCCATACGTCCAGGAGGAGAAGGAGTAGGCCAGATAGGTCGAGTGAAGGAGACTCGACAGGGAGCCCAGAAGGTCTGTGACAATCTCCAGATAGTGGAGCTTCTTCACGGCTTCCATGTCCTCCCCATCGCCTTTGAAGGCGCCGTAGATCAGTAGAAGGGAGACGACTCCTCCCAGAACTCCAAATGGCGTCGCCACCCAAATGTCTACCCAGAAAAGGGCAATCTGTGGCTTGCAGGTGGGGCGGCACCGTCGCTTGATCCGGACCTCCATGAATCTCCTCTGAGCCAGAAGTATCTCGAAGTTGAACACCGGACAGTGGCGCAGCGCTTTGACGCAGGTCATTCGTCGTCGCGCCGGCAGCATCTCTCGCAGCCAGAAGTCGCGCTTTCTATAGTTCGCGATTTGATCGAAGTGCCGAGTCGCAAATTCGTGTCGGCTCAACGGCGGCCAAGGCGCCAGGCAGTGTTCCAATGCCGCCGTGTGTGCAGTTGGATTCGCCATTGGATGCTGCTCCGCAGACGCTCTCATTAGACACGACAGCACGACGCAAGTGACCGGCATGCCATAATCGATTCTGAAGTGTTAGAAATCGTAGATCTTGGGCTCTACGGATAGGTCTCGACTCACTGATCATTCCGCTAAGAGGTTTCGAAATTCGCAAGTTTGAATTGCGCGCGCTACAGTAATCCGAAGGTCAAAACGCAAAACGGCTCTAGCTCGCTCGTCTTACGTCGTAGAGCGGCAATCGACACGTCAGGTGAAAGCTCTCGACGCGTTCTTTCATGCGATTGCAAAAGTTCTTCCAATTACGCAAACACGCACCGCCGAAAACGCCAGTCTCGACATTTTGACGCTGAAATCGCTCTAACTCGCTCAGTTTGCGTCGTAGAGAGACAATCTCGAGCTTTTTGGATAGCTCCCGACTCGCTGATCATTTGTTCTCCCATTGGTCGAAATTCAAAAGTTTAAATTTTGCGAGTTACAGTAACTCGAAGGTGCAAAAGCACAAAATGGCTCTAACTCGCTCGTCTTACGTCGTAGAGCGGCAATCGACACGCCAGGTGAAACCTCTCGACGTGCTCTTTCATGCGGCTGCAAAACTTTGTTCAATTACGCAAACACGCACCACTGAAACGCCATTTTCGGGATTTTGACGCTAAGATCGCTCTAACTCGCTCAACTTGCGTCATAGAGAGACGATCTCGAGCTTTTTGGATAGCTCCCGACTCACTGCTCATTTGTTCTCTCATTGGTGGAAATTCAAAAGTTTGAATTTCGCGAGTTACAGTAACTAGAAGGTGCAAAAGCACAAAACGGCTCTAACTCGCTCGTCTTACGTCGTAGAGTGGCAATCGACACGGCAGGTGAAAGCTGTCGACGTGTTCTTTCATGCGGCTACAAAACTTTGTTCAATTACACAAACACGCACCGCAGAAAACGCCATCGCCATTCTCGCGATTATAACACTAAGATCGCTCTTTGCTACATGCAGAAGTGCGACACAGTTTGATTGCTCGTAGTGCGCTCTTTTGTGCTCTGTCAATTGTTTGCCAAAACTTTTACAAGTTTTTGTCACTTTTTTAAAAGCGTTGCTTGAAAGTGGGATGTTCTTGCTCTAAAAGCCAAATCGCGGGCGAAATCAATATTGCTATGCAATACCCTCTTGCGAAGCGGGTGCTCATGAAGCGGAGCATGCGGGCGATGAACTCTCGCACTCTCTGCAGAAAGAACGCAACTCTTTGCAATGTCAGTCAGAATACAAACTCAACTTTTAATACCGGAGCTTGTTTTAATTTAGTCTGAAAAGATGATTTTCTTGGTGTAAATAATTAAACCCGAGCGATACCAATGTTGCGTAGCAAGACCACTCTAAAAAGTGTAGTCGCGAGGAGAGTCAAAGACGCTGCACGAAACCGGAAAGGGCCTTGCTACAATCTCAGTAAAAATTCAAAGCTCAAAACCACTCCGCTTTTTTCGCCGCCCCCCAGGGCGGCGAGTATATATACGGACGCTATTGTCTGTTCGTTTGTGTGTGTGTGTGTGTGTCCGTGTGTGTGTGTGTGTGTGTGTGTGTCTGTCCGGAACAACTAGACATGACGGTTAGTGCCACCCGATGGAATCGAATGCGCCGAGTAACGTGCCGTTGTCCGTTTCTGTTGCTAATTGCCCTATTTCGAGATATTTACAATTAAAATATGAAAATGTCAAAAATGACACTTTTATTGGCAAGTCGTATCGGCAAAGTTTTTGCTGAAATGGAAAGGGCATAAGACGCGATGAATTTGTGACATAGTTTCGGATTTTAGAATTCACGAAATTAGGGATATTTTCAACGGTTTTGTCAAAATTCCCAAATTTCGACAATTTCAAACGGCATAAATTTCAAAACTTCTTTCCACCGATGTATCGAGCATAGTCCGCCAAGTATTTAGCAAATAGTTTCAGAGATTATAATTAACGAAATTAGGGATATTTTCAAGGGTTTTGTCAAAATTCACAAATTTCGACAATTTCAAACGGCTTAAATTTCAAAACTTCTTTGCACCGATGTATCGAGCATAGTCTGCCAAGTATTTAGCAAATAGTTTCTGAGATTATAATAAGCGAAATTAGGGATATTTTCAAGGGTTTTGTCAAAATTCACAAATTTCGACAATTTCAAACGGCTTAAATTTCAAAACACCTTTGCACCGATGTATCGAGCATAGTCTGCCAAGTATTTAGCAAATAGTTTCAAATTTTATAATTAACGAAATTAGGGATATTTTTAAGTGTTTTGTAAAAATTCCCAAATTTCGACAATTTCAAACGGCATAAATTTCAAAACTTCTTTGCACCGATGTGTCGAGCATAGTCCGCCAAGTATTTGGCAAATAGTTTCAGAGATTATAATTAACGAGATTAGGGATATTTTCAAGGGTTTTGTCAAAATTCACAAATTTCGACAATTTCAAACGGCTTAAATTTCAAAACTTCTTTGCACCGATGTATCGAGCATAGTCTGCCAAGTATTTAGCAAATAGTTTCAAATTTTATAATTAACGAAATTAGGCATATTTTTAAGTGTTTTGTAAAAATTCCCAAATTTCGACAATTTCAAACGGCATAAATTTCAAAACTTCTTCGCACCGATGTATCGAGCATAGTCTGCCAAGTATTTAGGAAATAGTTTCAGAGATTATAATTAACGAAATTAGGGATATTTTCAAGGGTTTTGTCAAAATTCCCAAAATTTCGACAATTTCAAACCGCTTAAATTTCAAAACTTCTTTGCACCGATGTACCGCGCATAGTCTGCCAAGTATTTAGCAAGTAGTTTCAGATTTTAGAATTCAAGAAATTAGGGATATTTTTAAGGTTTTGTCTAATATGACAAATTTCGACATTTTCAAATGGCTAGTATTTAGCAAGGTTTTTCTATGGATGTGTCCGGCAACGTTTGTTTTTGCCATATATTCGAACTAAAACTGAATGTGGCAATTGTGATTACAACATTACTAGCACAAATACCAGCCTTCCATACAATCAGTGGCGTTGTAGCAGAATTCCCAGCCATCGACATGGCACTGGGAAAGACAGATGATGACCGAGATGACGAAGACACCATCGCTCATTGTGCAGGACGTGAAACGAGGGGAGCTATTCGGTTACTCTATTTGAAGTGAAGCGACGCAGGCACAGTCTCTGTCGGAGGTCTGCAAAGCAGCGCCGCCGTCGACGTTGAGATTGCGGTATTCGCCTCGCTTATCTACGGTTTGTCCACCGTTACACGGCTTGCCTGCTGTGAACGCGCATGCTTGTGAAGTTGTGGCGCGCGCATCATGCATGCTTGCGTGTTTGTGTGTGTGCGCGCGTCGTGCATGAGTGCGTGCATGAGTGCGCGCGTGTGTCTGTCTGTTGGTGCGTGAGTATGGTGAGTGGATGCAGTCTAATCGAATGCGCTGAGTAGCTTGTTTTGATGCTTTCCTCATCTCCCCCTCCCCTCCAACTCACTCCATTTGATCACGTACAAATAGAAGCTCTTGACTGTATGTGTGTAGATGGCATCGCTGCACAGACTATGATTTCGGTTTAACTTTCGACCCTCTATCAGGGCCGTCGTCAGAACCTTCAGTATTTGGGTAATAGCTGATATAAGCTCATTGAACCAGCAGGCCACTGAGAAAGCAGACCACGTTTGGACGTGATACAGACTACAGAGGCTCCTGAACTAATCGGGCCATCTTGAGTTGAGTAAACTTTGGTTTTATTTCCATAAAGAAAGTCTAGTCAATCAATTATCACCAATCACAAGCACTGACACAAGCCTAGGATTCCCCAGAGTGCTTTCACTTGATGGTAGCCGCGGCTCCGTTGCACAAATTCTGCAGCCTCTTGCCAATGGCGGCTGTCAGCCACTTGAAGGAGGCGTTGTATTTGGGGGTGAAGAGCACGTAGAAGATGATGCCACAGGTCGCGTTGACATCAGAAGCCAACATTTGGGCGACTTCGAACAGACCGCTCTGGGCGCCCACTGCCTTCCATAGTTGGGGGATCAGTACAGGGTGGTGCACTGAGTGTCCGGGGATAAAGAATACGACAAGATAGACGTGCCAGAAGGCGATGAGACAGGTGCAGGAGCAAATGATGGAGAAACAGATGAGGTTGAGCCCGGTGGAGCCGAGGAAGAGGCCGAGGTGGCGTTTGACCTTCTCCCTACGCGCCAACAGAGTTGCCTGAAAGAACAATTGTACGTGTTTGACTGCTGTATGGGGGAGGCTGGCCTGGTCCTTTATCCCCTTGGTTCCCATAAGCACGGCACTGCTCCTTATGAGTTAACGAGAGTGCTTCTCTGCTTGGCATGATAAACTGCCTACATAACCAATTTACAGAGGCATGACACAGAAAGTCCAACCCACCTGGTCCATTCCCGTTGAGTCGGGAGGTGCTGCCCACTTGACGTATTTGTAGCGAAATCTTAGCACATAATACAACTGGGCCCAAAAGAGACAGCTGGTTAGTAAGAAATGGACCAGGTTTTCGATGGCAACAACGTCCTCCCCAATGTGGCGCTTCAGCAGTGCTGGTAGGCCCAGAAGCACATAAAGGCAGTGGACGGCAAAGAATGCGATGATGGAGATTCTGTAGGGATGCCGAATGGCTAATGAGGTGTAGTTGATCTCCAGGGTGGCCGCTCGCTCTTTGGCCAACAAAAGCTGAGCCACCTGGTTCATGACCAGCAGGGGGTGGGCCACAAAGGCGTTGGCCAGATTGGCCGCCGTGTTCACCATCAGGCCACCCGCCACACAGCCAATCGTCCACGATGAGAGGGCGTAGGCAATGTGGGTGGAGTGGATCAGACTCGACACGGATCCTAGTATGTCCGTGACCGTCTCCAGATAATGCAGCGCCTTCGCGGCTCCAGTGCCGTCTCCGTCGCCCTTGAAGGCGCCATAGATCAGTAGAAGGGAGGCGATTCCTCCGAGAACACCGGCTGGCGTCGCTAGCCAAGTGTCGAACCAGAAGATTGCAACCTGAGGCTTGCAGGAGGGAGGGCAGTTGCGGCTGTGCCATACCTCCAGGAATCGTCTGTGGGCCATGAGTATTTCATAGTTGAAAATGGGGCAGTGACGCATGGCTCTAGCGCACGTGAGTCTGTGTCGAGCTGGTAGCATCTCTCGCAACCAAAAGCGTCGCTGCTTCTTCTCGTGGGCGATTCGGTTGGTATGTTGCTTCGTCAGATAGTGCCGCCGCCATCTCAGCTTCGGCCAGTGGGACAGGCACTCTCCGATTGCCACCATGTGTGCAGTCAGATTCATGAGAGGAGGCTGTTGCGTGGAGGCGTTCATCAGACAAGACAGTATGACGCACTCGAGCGACATGATGTAGTCTATGCTGAATATATAGGACAACATACCGTAAATACTCCAATAAGCCCCCCTCTTCATCTCCGCCTTGTAGAGCATGCTGTCGAAGTTGAAGGAGGGGAGGGGGGCTTATCAGAGTATTTACGGTAATTTGGCGTGTATGTAGGTCACAGCCCGGGTCGTAACAGCAGTGTTTCTGCATCAACGCACTTCACTTGCTCCATTTTCAGTTGGTGGGAGGATGCGAAGTTTCTTTTCAGATGGCCGCGGTCGCCAATTCCAGTGCCGTTGCGCCATCCGATGAAGTAGGTGACCTTTTCCGCCAGTCTGAATGTAGACCTGCACTGTTCTTAGTGCGATGGAACTATTCAATCCCGTAGTCATTTATAATTTTTCCAGACAGAGCAGTGGATCTTGCCACATTCGGTCAGCGCTATGCCCGAAAGCTCGATTTGTGCCCAGGGGTGACCATAGAAACTGAAACTAGTTTCTGTTTCAGTTTCTATAAATATACTGAAACTGAAACTGAAACTGAAACTAAAATGATCAGCCATATTTGAACTGAAACTGAAACTGAAACTCCACAGAAGCAATCAGTATTAGTGCAGTACTGAAACTAGTTTCAATACGCAGTACTGAAACTAGTTTCAATACGCAGTACTGAAACTAGTTTCAGTTTCAGTTTCAATATTTTCAGGCGTATGTTTGGCTCATCTTATTCTAATTTGACGCTTTGCTTGATTGACAATGACAACAAACTTGGCATGCACCTTATTTAGGGTAATCAGCAACGCAGCAACGCATCCATGCAAGATTTCACGTACGCTTTGCATCCGAGAGCAGCGTACTTATTACTGAAACTCAGTTTCAGTAACTGAAACTGAAACTCAAGAGAATATGTTACTGAAACTGAAACTGATACTGAAACTCCAATCAAAACTTATACTGATACTGATACTGAAACTGAAACTAAATCAGTTTCTATGGTCACCCCTGTTTGTGCCTGGGGTGGCGGTATTTTGAATCGAGCCGTTCCTATGAACACTCTGCATCCCACCAATGGCCGACCTGTTGTAGCGACGGCTCCCAAACTCCAGTTCGCGCGATGGGACGCCTAACAGGAGGCACAGCAGCGATGGCACCACAACGACGCTGTTGAGCCTCATTCTGATCGCTCCTCTCCAATTTTCCGTGGGAGAATTGAAGTGATGAATTGACTATTGGTGTCATAAAATGCTACAGACCTCACCGTTACTGTGGGGTGTAGTAGAGATGGACACCAGCAGGGTGTCAGTGTCCGTCCAGGACTGGCACGAAGTGGGTTACTCTCCAGAGCCAGACAGTCAGCATTCCATGCAAGTGCTTAGTTGTAAGAATCCACAGGTTATGCACACAAAGCTGCCTTCATATACGACACGGACACAGGCGAGCACTAGCCTAAAATAGCGCAGCCGAGTGTGACGGTCTCGTAGGCAATCAGTCCATCCTTTATTGTGCCCTACACGCTAGCTATTGTAATTCTGGTTTCAATCACCTCGTCTTGTCTATGACAAGAGATATAATGACAACACCCACGCGTAAGCTCTGCCTAGGTGCGCCCGTCCGTTCGTGTGTCCTTTAAAATGCTTTTGGATCTTCACAAAGAGACAGCCTTGGGACCAGGCCACTCGTCACGCCATTATTATGACACGAACGCCTGTTGGTCACCACAAGACAGTACAACTTGAACATACCATACGTACGATGCGCCATTTCATAAACGTAAATTCTATTCTCTCAAATATCGTCCTTTCGTTGTCCAAGTCCAACAAAGTAGGCGTCTCTCGCCGTCTTGGCCAGAGGACCAGGTAGGGATTGATCCACGCGAACACGTCGCCCAAGATGTACCTGAAGGGTGACATTTTTTTTCGCCGCGCCTCAGCGCGGCGAGGTGTAAATATACGGATGACAATGTCTGTCTGTGTGTCCGTGTGTCTGTGTGTCTGTGTGTCTGTGTGTCTGTGTGTCTGTGTGTCCGTGGCACCGAAGTAAAATATGTGACATATGTGGTCAAGTAGAGTCAAGGTCGCTGAGTACGGATCCAATGTCCGTTTGTGTTGCTAATTTCGCATTTTCGAGATATTCACAATTAAAATTCAAAAATGCCGAAAATCGACTTCTTTATCTGATGAGCTAGCCGCGAAATTTCTTCAGAAATGGAAAGAACACGGACCGCTAATAATTTGTAACACAAAAGAAATTTTTTGTCGATGTGAAATTTGACAGAAATACGAAATTGTTTGTCGAAATTTCATAAATTGACAAAAATAGAACGTAATTCATTGACAAATGTGAATGGAGAAATTGAAAGGTCGCAAGCCAGTAAGAATTTGTGACATAGTTTTTCAGTTTTTAAAATTGCAATTTGGAGATATTTACAATTAAAATATTAAAATATCGAAAATCGACTTTTTCGCCTGATGAGCTAGCGGCGAAATTTCTTCAGAAATGGAAAGAACATAGGCCGTGGACAATTTGTAACACAAAAGAAATGTTTTGCATATGTGGAATTTAACAGAAATACGCGATTTTTTGTCATAATTTTAAAAACCGACAAAATAGAACGTCATGTATTGACGAACGTGAATGCAGAAATTGAAAGGTCGTAAGCCAATAAGAATTTGTGACATGGTTCTACAGCTTTGAAATACTGCAATTTAGATATATTCACAATTAAAATATAAAAAAGTCGAAAATCGATTTTGGCGCCTGATAGACTAGCGGCGAAATTTCTTCAGAAATCGAAAGAGCATAGAACGCGGATAATTTGTAATACAAAAGAATTTTATAGAAATACACCACAATTTGCCAAAATTCTACAAATTGTCAAAAGCGTCATAACGCAGAAATGCGTACACCAAACGAAATTCCTAGTAGAGAACGACTGCACCAAACAGTTGGCAAGTTTTTTGTTCGATGTGGTGTATTCCCACAGGTATAAAACTTCAGATGAACGGCGTCGTATCATGCCGATGCCATATAGCGAACGCGGCGATATCACTGAGCTTTAGATCAGTTGTACAGACAACCGTATCGTGGTAATAGCTGCATTTGAATTGTGGTACACGTTTTCAAGATCCCTTCGCTAGATGCGGCTAATTATGCGAATGAAATTCACTCTACTGTTCACCAGGATTTGACAGACACAAAGTATAGGTTGAACTTTTTACACACACAGCTTGTTCGCTCGGCCTCAGCCGTGCAAACCCCTACGAGAGCTCGGCGTGCGTGCGTGTCCGGTGTTGTAGGTTGTATTGACGCCTGGGTGCGTTGACGCCGCGTCAACACACCCCGGGATAAATTGACGCGCGTCAATCTACCCGACCTTATTCCGAGTTGCGTTGACGCCTGCCCTTATTCAACTAGGCGCTTGTTGAAAGCCCTTTAACTTCTGGCTTTGCCTCGTTAGCGCAGTAGATAGCTCCAGCTGGTTAAGCCTGATTCCACTGAACGCGAAGTAAGCCAGAAGTAAGAAACAATACCGCGAAGTAATAAGAAGTAGGGGCTCTCCACTCCTTACTTCGCAGCATTATTTCTTCGGACTTACTTCGCGCTCTGTTTGAATCAGGTCTTAGTTGTCCCAGTGGCGGGTGGCCATGTCAGTTCTACCTTGGCTCAGACGTACAAGCGCTGTAGGTGCTGGAGGCGTCATTCCATGAACGCTGGCACGAAACGAATTCTGAAGTGTCACAATGGGCTTGCTCTTCAGTTCAGCAGAGTACTACGCCGAAGGAGACGACACTGGTAAGTAATCGGATCGGCCAAAGTGAGATTGTGTGCAGGTCCTCCTGGGATTTAGGTACCTAGTCACTAGAGGTCTGCAGAATACTAGAGGCTAGCTAGAGACAGACACTCGCTAGAGGTCCGAAACCAGTGTCTTCACTCGATTTCACTTTGTATTGAAGGCATGAGTAGAGCGGTGCAGCGATAAACGGTGTCGTTGTCTGAAATCGGTTTTGGAATCGTCTCATCTGTCCCCATGCTTATAGGCACAACGAAGCTCTGTAGTCAATCAAGATTGCGCGGCGTCAGCGCACCCGACCTTATTTCGCGTCCCTCCGCGGGAAGGCAGTCTGAGTCCAATTGAATAAGGCGGCCGGCGTCAACGCACCTCGCGATAAGCTCGGGTACGTTGACGCGCGTCAATTTACCAGGCGGGAAAAGTTGACGCGGCGTCAATTTATCCCGGAGTCAATACAACCTACAGCACCGGGCTTACTGTTCCAGAAAGGCTCCTAACCACTTCACGAAGTTCCCACTCTATCAATCTTTAACACTAGAACGCTCCACAACTCGCTCTGTATTAATAAACAGCACCACTTTTTTCGCCGCGCCTCAGCGCGGCGAGGTGTACCGGGTTTTTCCGTAAATAAGCCCCGGGGCTTAAATTCGGATTAGGCACTTCTCCCGACATGATATTTCGACCGAAAATAAGCCCCGGGGCTAATTATCGGAAAGTTCTGATTTGTACCATAAACAAATCTGGCGCCTGTAGGTAGTGTTTCCTGTGCTTTCTGACCTGTATTATACAAAATGGAAGTGTACTATCCCCAAATAATCACTCCTCTAATGAAATGTTGCGACTCGAGCATAATACAGTCGAAAATATAGCGCAAAACATGTAATTTATCGACAAAATTCGTTGTTATCTGGGTCAATTGAAGAACCTGTGGTACTAAGTTTCTCCCCGAAAATAAGCCCCTGGGGCTTATTTTCGGAAAGAAAACTTAAAATAAGCCCCATGGGGCTTATTCTTGGAGGGGCTTATTTACGGAAAAACCCGGTATATATGTTGCAGTCAGCAGCCGTCTTCAGGCGATTGCCGTCTAGACGGCTATCGCCTGGTCGATCAGGCCGCGGCCGTCTTCTCGGGGAAAAGACGGCCATCGCCTGGTGCGTCAGGCGATGGCCGTCTTCTGCTCGAAAAGACGGCTATCGCCTGATGGACCAGTCAGCAGCCGTCTTCAAAATGAAAGCTGTCGCCAGCACTAGCAGGGAAGGGGCACAGCAGGCCTGAGCGGGAGGTGAAGTAAATGGAGGAGTGTGCACCCCACTTACAGTTTGCACTAAAACTCTGTCGGCGTCGCGCCTGACGGGTCTCAACTGAGGCTTAGCGCGACCACCAACTTCAGGGCGCGCTCCGCGTATATGCTGAAGACGGCCATCGCCTGTGACATATATACGGATGACAATGTCTGTCTGTCTGTGTGTCTGTGTGTCTGTGTGTCTGTGTGTCCGTGGCACCGAAGTAAGTTATGTGACGTATGTGGTCAAGTAGAGTCAAGGTCGCTGAGTATGGATCCGATGTCCGTTTCTGTTGCTAATTTCGCATTTTCGAGATATTTACAATTAAAATTCAGAAATGTCGAAAGTCGACTTTTTCACCTGGTGAGCTAGCCGCGAAATTTCTTCAGAAATGGAAAGAGCACGGACCGCTGATAACTTGTAACACAAAAAAATTTTTTGTCGATGTGAAATTTGATAGAAATACGAAATTGTTTGTCGAAATTTCATAAATTGACAAAAATAGAACGTAATTTATTGACAAATGTGAATGCAGAAATTGAAAGGTCGCAAGCCAGTAAGAATTTGTGACATAGTTTTTCAGTTTTGAAAAATTGCAATTTGGAGATATTTACAATTAAAATATGAAAATATCGAAAATCGACTTTTTCGCCTGATGAGCTAGCGGCGAAATTTCTTCAGAAATGGAAAGAACATAGGCCGTGGACAATTTGTAACACAAAAGAAATTTTTGCATATGCGGAATTTCATAGAAATACGCAATTATTTGTCAAAATTTCATAAAATGACAAAAATAGAACGTCATTTATTGACGAATGTGAATGCAGAAATTGAAAGGTCGTAAGCCAATTAGAATTTGTGACATGGTTCTACAGCTTTGAAATACTGCAATTTAGAGATATTTACAATTAAAATATATAAAAAGTCGAAAATCGATTTTGTCGCCTGATGGACTAGCGGAGAAATTTCTTCGGAAATCGAAAGAGCATAGACCGCGGATAATTTGTAACACAAAAGAAATTGTTTGCAATTGTGGAATTTTATAGAAATACGCCACAATTTGCCAAAATTCTACAAATTGTCAAAAGCGTCATAACGCAGAAATGCGCACACCAAACGAAATTCCTAGTAGAGAACGACTGCACCAAACAGTTGGCAAGTTTTTTGTTCGATGTGGCGTATTCCCACAGGTATAAAACTTCAGATGAACGTCGTATCATGCCGATACCATATAGCGAACGCGGCGATATCACTGAGCTTTAGATCAGTTGTACAGACAACCGTATCGTGGTAATAGCTGCATTTGAATTGTGGTACACGTTTTCAAGATACCTTCGCTAGATGCGGCTAATTATGCGAATGAAATTCACTAAACTGTTCACCAAGATTTGACAGACACAAAGCATAGGTTGAACTTTTTACACACACAGCTTGTTTCGCCGCCCCCCAGGGCGGCGAGTATATATACGGACGCTAATGTCTGTTC
>JASAMZ010008855.1:0-10000 GCA_030248115.1 Linhomoeus sp. GSCO2_2 | reverse complement strand
ACTGACCTGTGCCGTTAGTTACATTCTCATACTCGTTTGGCCCAACAGTAAAGTCGAGCAGCCCTTCCAAGCTGTCGTTCATTTTCGGAAGCTTGTGGACAGTTTCTGAAGCAAAACTACACTGTTGTTCGTCTACAGGCAGAATGAAGTGATCACAAGTCGCAGTGCAAGCAAGCAGATAGCAAAACAACGGGTTCGCGCAAACGTTTACAGGAAGCGCCACATTTGGGAAATCTGATCTGCAAGCGGCGGAAAGGATTCGCCAGTAAACTCGCGCCGTTCCACATACTGTTGTTGAGAGTGGAGGCAGTCTAATCGAGCTGGGCGCTACAACATACTATGCATTTGCAGTTTCATGGATAGAACGATGATCCCTAATTTGTATTCTGCCTCCATGCGCGAGAACTATGTATAGACGCAATCCCAAAACGAAGCATTTGAAGTGTTGGACATGTTACCCGTACATTGTCACACATCACTAACCTAACAGACGATCGTCTCACGAGCGAATCCAGGATCCAGCGAAGACGATGACACTAAGAACCTTCAACACACGTGTCTAAGTGCAAATTGGGTGTTTAAGATTTAAACAAACGACCGCCTCACTTGCGCAGAAGCTACTTGTTTCTGTTCGCGTCGGCTGTAGAGGACAAACAGATGGATGTGGTAGATGCCTTCTAACAGTTGCGGCTCCTGTTTCAAAGCAAGAAAAGTACGTCTTGTTCACGCGAATTGATCGCCCTGCTTTGCAACAATCGTTTGTCAAGTGGGCCCAGTGCGTCACTACTGCCCAGACAATCGGTTACACAGACTAGTGCTTGCGTTGCGTGCAGTGTAGCACTATCTTTGTAACCCGGCTGAATGCAATGCAACGGCTCACAGTTTGTCAGTAAGCTGATCTGAAAACCACTTTATGGCTGCAGAACTTGAGAAACTTTTGAAACTTTCACTTCTACGCGCACGTTGTACCTATTTCAGGAGTGCGACTGACCCCGATACAAGTAGCTCAACGGCGCATTGTCATACATAAATGTAATTCGAGCAATGGAAGCGACATGCTACAAAGCCGATATGCCGCCTATCAGACGGTGATGCGACGTTCGCTTTGCGGTGATGCAGAGACACTGCGATAGCGAGCCGACCAGTGAAAGGCTCTGCTCGCCATTGGAAAATCGAAACAACGTATAGTGTTGTGTAGTATTGCCGCTCCAACTGAAATGACAAAGATGACGTTGTCGTTGCGCTTCTTTTGCTTCGGTGACAAACCAGACAAATGTTTCACTGCTCCAAAACACGATTGCAATCGATAAACCGAACGTTTTCAGCCATTCTGTCTTCAGTGGTAGACGCAAGTACCGAGTTTAACGAAAAGATGATCAAACAAGTTCAGGAAGACCTTAAAGATTTAACGGCCGACGTTAGGGCGATGGCGGCAGGTGGAATATTTTAGTTTTATTGCAAATATTCTCATTCGACATTCGAGCGGAGTGGTCATTCCAAAGTTGGCAAACGACGAGTGGCTATTGTATATGTGATGTTAAAGAGAAAACCGTGTACGTAATGCGCGATCGTATGTGCGCGCTCGTTTTATCCGTGAGAGATTTGCGCCAGTGCATTCTGTAGACCTCCGAACTCAAACTCAAACTCAAACTGTAGGTACTTCAGAAATCAGGCAGCTATCCTCCCAACAAAGGCGATGAACGAAAGATTGGCTGTATTCCTTTGACAGCGACAGCTGCGTGCGTTTCTTCGGCGGGCGAAAGTGAGCACTTGAGATTTCAATTTTAGAGATCTACCTATACTTTGTCCAGGTACATACGAAGTTGTGTTGCATACACACCTACATGATCTGGCGGTCTGCTCCACTCGCTTTGCGCATGCATCGCGGTAGCTACACAATTTTAGGAACGTGGTATTACGCATTGTGTAGAACGCTGTGAAATGTAGTTTGAGCCCGCTGTCGGTCAGGCCCGTCAGTTTTGCCATACCCAGAGTCCAGTGTATTGTGAATGGCTCTCTAACGAATTGCGAAGGTTATCTATCGCGTGTGTGTGTAGTACACATTTACAGTAACCAAATAGTTCTAACACAACTCCTAATGCTACTACATAATATACGTGCAGTTGTGCTTAGGCGTGGTGTGTACCTACGTAATGTACTTCGGTCTTAATGTACTGAGCTTGCCATCAGAACATGGGACGAAGCCAAAGCCGCATGTGAGGAACGACACAATCGTGGCACGTTGGCTTCCGTCACGACCAAGCAACTTCAAGATCAACTTCATGGTTCGTCCACGCGTTTTGTTGACCGATCTGTGTTCGACTGATGTGTGGCAAATACAGGTCCAGGAAATATGGGGAGATTTCGCCATCGATAACTTTAACACTGACTTGCTACGCAAGTTCCATTCTCATAGGGTGGATCCGAGCTTCAAAACTGAAATTACTGCTCAAGATCAAAACTCTTCAACTTGCGTATTGGTACTGACAATTCTAGTGGCACAATGCTACACAATTGTGTACGGTACGCTTCTCACCTACGTCAATACAGGTAAAAGTCCACACAACTACGAAGCTTGGATTGGACTGTTTAGCCGCAATGACGTTTGGCATTGGACAACGAGAAGTGGGCAATTGCAAACGCTGTGAGCTTCTACAAAATTTTTCACTTCAGTGAATTTCTTTTCTGTGAGCGTCTGTTTAATTCTTTTCACTTCCTAACATTCCAGTCCGCCCCCCCCCCCCCCCGTTTCCCAATTCCAATGTACAAATGTCCTGCGGCGCTGTAGTTCGTGTATGTACCTACTGTATGTGTCTAGGCAGCATCTGTTACACAAATTTACCTGCATTCGAACAAATAACATTCTATCTTTCCAAGCAATTTTCTTTTGACCTCCAGTCAAAGGTCCCACCGCTACTTGCTGAGGAAAACAACCCCCCCCCCTCTCCACTCACCAAAACCCCATGAAAGTAGTCAACTCTTGTCAACAAAAGTACAGGGTGTAACAGAGTTTCGGGCCGACTTATTTCTTGAATAACTTTTGCTAGGCGACGAATTTTTTAGTGCGGTCTTTTGCATAATGTAGGCAACACTCTAGGAAATTTCATGGGCTACATGGCGAATCTTCAACGTACAGTACGCGAGCGGCGTAAGCGATTAAAACTTCGGGCTTGTTTCTAAAGGCCCACCTGGCGTCTTTTGAGTCCCGTCTCCTCTTCAACAAACTGTAGGTAAGCGAGAACGATGAAACTTGAAGACAGTATAGCCAAACGTGTTTGCCACTTTGATGCCAGTTTTCAACATCCTACGCCAAACTGTGCTCGATTGCGGGCTTAAAACGCAAAATTTGCCATCTCAACACCTTTCCTCCTCAATCAGCAGAACTGTGTGCTTTAAGCCGGCAATTGTGCACAGCAGCTTCCAGGATCCTGAAAATTGGGGTCAGAGTTGCAAACACATTTCTCTTCACGTTTCATCGCTATAGCTTTCCTGCAGGTTGCTGGAGAGGGGACGGGACTCAGACGACACCTGGTTGGCCTTGAGAAACCAGCTCGAAATTTGAATCGCTTACTTCCCTACCGTACTGTAATTTGAAGATTCGTCATGTAGCCCATAAAATTTCCTAGAGTGTTGCCTACATTATGCAAAAGACCGCACTAAAATATTCGTAGTCTTCCAAGAGTTATTCAAGAAACAAATCGGCCCGAAACTCTGTTACACCCTGTACATACATCACTCATCACTGCAGCGCCTTCACTTACTGGGCCAGCGGTGAGCCGAATAACGTCGGCGGCGACGAACACTGCGGCGCCATCAATTTTAGCAGTGAAGGAAAGTGGAACGACGAACGATGCAGCAAGCGACTGGCATATTGGTGTCAGATACCGTTCCCTGGGAACTAGAATGAGAGGGCCACCTCACGATACAGGATTCAGTGAAAACGTTTTCTGACAAACATGTTTCAGGAGCTCATTAGCAGCGCTGTCCGTTTAGCATAACTCGGCAACACACACAGTTAGTGCACATCTGTATCACATCACAATTACCTACCATCTCTAATCGGTGCACACTCCCGCCCTCGAAGGAAGTCATGTCGATCTCCAGTACTCCAGTACCGTACTCAATGAAATTGCTCAAGTTCACAGTTTGTGACGCGGTTTCTGTGCGGTAAGCGCGGGAATTGAATACTGACTCGGCAGCGACCACGGACCACTTCACAGGTCATGCAAGAGCGTTTCGATTCACTGCAACGGCAACACGTCGCACGTAGAAACACCGCTACCTTGTGTTACCGTAGTCTGTCTGTAGTGTACATACAAGCACGGCGTTTCAACTTCCATTCAACTCAAAATCAAATCCATAACAGAGCGCTCTAGATATGGGCGTTTGATGTGCACCGCATAATAAACATGTAGGCAGTTACGAAGCGACAGTCATTCTTCGATAGTCGTGTCCGATCCTGATGCGACGACTTGTGACTAGGTATCGCTTTGATTACTGAGTGTATCAGACAGGCTACCAAATGTTTTGTGGATAGGCAACTTCAGCTAGCATTTGAACACACGCGCGGAAGGGGACTTCCGTCCGTTCTTTGGCTGAAACATGGTAATCTACCATGTTTCAGCCAAGTACGCCAACGGCCAACTCTATGGCTGTGGCTCAATTCACAAAACATGTTGGTGCAATATCCCTGAAACATCTGAAGGGCGTGGTCATCATCAATGGTGAAAGTTGCATTTGTGGCGGCACTTATGTGCCTCATTATGTGCTTCGGTATTACGAGCTTTGGTGTTTGTTGTTAAAGTGCCTTCTCGTTGGTGTTCTTGCATTTGGGTTTAATGTAGTCCAAGTACATTGAACATTTTGTCGATTTGTGTTTACGCAACTTCTAGCGTATAATTCTTAAGCTAAAGTTTTAAGTTAATGGCGCGTTAACATCTGTTCCCAGCAGCAAATCAAAACTCACTGGTGGCTGCCAGCGCTCTCCACAACGAGAAGCTGTTGAAAGAGCTGGCGAAGACTGTCGAGCAGATTGTTGAGGCGGAAGGGAGGGTGGAGACGGCGCTCAAAATTATAACGGCAGATACCGAACGTGCGTGTGGGACGGCTTGTCCATTTCTTGTTTCGTAGATATTGATTTCGATTTCATAGAATCATCATAGAATGACTCAAGAATCAAAAATGATCACATTTAGCTGCTTGTGCAATTCAGAAATTCGCGATCGGTCTTTTCGACAAAAGCGCTGTCCGCCAGACTGGAAGTACTCGTTCGAAAGCGACAGCTGTGTTGGCTTCTTCGAAGGGCCGAAGTAAGGTTATGGAATTTGAATCTCTAGATTTCCAGAGGATTGTATACATAGCTTTCTCTGCGTATCTCAAGCGCATAATCCGGCAAATTTAGTGAGCTAGGCTGGAGTACTGTAGTACCCGTCAGAGCAAGGTGACCAATTCAAAGTCATGTTAGTTATATGTAGTTTCAGTTTCAGTCAGAATTATGGTGCTAGCCGGGTTTCTGTTTCAGTTTCAGTGGCAGTTGTCCCACATTGTGAGTTTCAGTTATTGAACAGAATGTCACAATACTCTCCATTAAAACAGTTCTTTGGTGCAAATGCCTTGTGAATTAAGAGGATTGCCAAACTCTAGTCGTCTTCTTTAGTCCGTTGTGCCATAATGTTACTATCCGCCTGAAACCAACGAGCGAGTTTCGGCTTCAGCTACGATCTTTCTCGCAGTTTCAATTCAGTTTCAGTTACTAGGCACTGACTGCAACTGATACTAATTGCTTTGAGTTTCTATGGGCCACCCTGCATCAGAGTTGACGATTTCGTGCAGGTAGGACATGGCACACTTGATTGTCAGAACATGGCTCGAAGCCCGGTTCGCCTGTACCGAACGCAACGCGTACGCCACGCTGGTTGCCATTGCCAGCAAGGAAGTCCAGCGTCTTCTCCGAGGTATGCAGATCTCTCATGTTGAGTGGAGCGAACTACTGCACTTTTGAGTATTGAGTGGAGCGAACTACTGTACTTTTGAGTATTGAGTGGAGCGAACTACTGTACTTTTGAGTATTGAGTGGAGCGAACTACTGTACTTTTGAGTATTGAGTGGAGCGAACTACTGTACTTTTGAGTATTGAGTGGAGCGAACTACTGTACTTTTGAGTATTGAGTGGAGCGAACTACTGTACTTTTGAGTATTGAGTGGAGCGAACTACTGTACTTTTGAGTATTGAGTGGAGCGAACTACTGTACTTTTGAGTATTGAGTGGAGCGAATACTGTACTTTTGAGTATTGAGTGGAGCGAACTACTGTACTGTTGAGTATTGAGTGGAGCGAACTACTGTACTTTTGAGTATTGAGTGGAGCGAACTACTGTACTTTTGAGTATTGTGTGGAGCGAACTACTGTACTTTTGAGTGTTGAGTGGAGCGAACTAGGTACTGTACTTTTGAGTATTGAGTGGAGCGAACTACTGCACTGTACTGTTGAGTGGAGCGAACTACTGCACTGTACTGTTGAGTGGAGCGAACTAACTGCACTGTACTGTTGAGTGGAGCGAACTACTGCACTGTACTGTTGAGTGGAGCGAACTACTGCACTGTACTGTTACTGTACTGTTGAGTGGAGCGAACTACTGCACTCTACTGATACTGCACTGTTGAGTGGAGCGAACTACTTCAATCTACTGTTACTGTACTTTTGAGTATTGAGTGGAGCGAACTACTGTACTTTTGAGTAATGAGTGGAGCGAACTACTGTACTTTTGAGTATTGAGTGGAGCGAACTAGGTACTGTACTTTTGAGTATTGAGTGGAGCGAACTACTGCACTGTACTGTTGAGTGGAGCGAACTACTGCACTGTACTGTTGAGTGGAGCGAACTACTGCACTGTACTGTTGAGTGGAGCGAACTACTGCACTGTACTGTTGAGTGGAGCGAACTACTGCACTCTACTGATACTGCACTGTTGAGTGGAGCGAACTACTGCACTCTACTGATACTGCACTGTTGAGTGGAGCGAACTACTGCACTCTACTGATACTGCACTGTTGAGTGGAGCGAACTACTTCACTCTACTGTTACTGTACTGTTGAGTGGAGCGAACTACTGCGCTCTACTGTTACTGTACTGTTGAGTGGAGCGAACTACTGTAAGAAGGTGCATGCAGGGTGCGCATCTAAATGGCGTTGCGCAGTTTCTTACAATACTGTACATCTTCCCCCGCCCGATAGTGAACCATCCGGGCTACTACCAGGCGTGGGTGGGACTGACAGGCGAGGGAAACCAATGGACCTGGGATACCAGGCATGGGCCACACAAATCAGTGTAAGGAAGATAGTAGAGCCGAGAAAGTAACGTAGCAAAATGCGTTTTACAGTGTGCTGTCTGCAGTACAGAGTATAGGGTGTACGTACAGTTTGCAGTGTAGAGAGTATGCAGTCATCTTGCCCGAAGTGGTACCTAACCGGGCTGGAAGGGTATATCCTAGGTTGATACTGGTAAGAACGAAAACAGAAGCGAGATATGGGTGGTGCAACCTTGGGACAACGTCATGTCTTGTTCCAGAGGGTACACTAACTGGGCCGATGGCGAGCCGAGCAATGGCGAGGAGCACTGCGGCACCATAGACCACAACAAGAAAGGGCTGTGGTTCAACGAACAGTGCGACAAGAACCTTTCCTATTGGTGCGAGATGCCCTTCACTGGCACGAAGTATCAACAGCGTGAACAGTGATTTCCAATGTTCGAACAATGCTGCAACGTTCATGCCGCATGCAACAAAGAATCAAGGATGTTTGACAAGTTGTTTCGATTATCTAAGCGCCGTCGGCGAGACAAGGCGATTTCAAATGCATACTTTTAACCAGATGCCGTGAATTGCAAACTGAGCTTGCCGGAATACTTCTAAGCGGACGATCTACTGCGTATTAAAATAAGCCTCTGGGTTGAACTTCTGCACCGACAGTCCAGTCTGGTAGCAATTTGTGTGTGTGCTGGCCTGCTGGCATTGAAGTGCAGACAGTGAAGATGGTGAAGATCGCAAGTTCGGCTCTCGCGCTGTGGCTTCTTTACTTTGGTTAGTTTTGCAAGGAAGCCATCTGATCCACGACCACTCGCCTTCGTCTCATGCTACGATTGGACCTTGAGGCGCCCGTATTCCTGCGTAAATTCACCGACAAATTGACGCAAGTGGTTGCAGGTGCAAATTCACGCAGCGCCCGTGTTATGCACTTGCAGCCATTCATGAGGCAGCAGTGGCCAACGCGGGCACGCTCGACAATGAGAAACTGATCAACGCTATTTCGCGAAGGGTTGGCGGGATACTGAGTAGGCTGCATGGAATGGAAACTAACATAGAACGAGTTGCTGTACGCACCCAAGGTGAGGCCTGCTTTGGACGAGTCATTAAAACGCTATTGAGAAATTGGTAATTCAAAGGAACTGTCCCATCTCCAAATTTGCAGTGGCCAATCTATATTTGACATTCGGCCGCTCTGACCTTAGGGACCCTAATACTTCGAGTGCCACGCTGCTAATAGTACTGATACAGTACACAACTTATTCAGAGTTGGCGAGGTGGACTTCTCGGCAGAACCTCTGTCCGCCGTATTGGGTGTACTCGTTTGAAAGCAACAGCTGCATGGCCCACTTCTCTAGGCGAAAGTGAGAAAATGTACTAATTCGAGCTATACAGTGCAAGCCTGCAAATCATTTCTAAAATACACTAGCGCGTACAGGTTGACGTACAGCTTTCCATAAATAGACTTGGCCCCTTCATTCAGAGTTGCTTGCTAGAGCTTGACTAAGTGAACTGACTCTGAGTCCAGGCGCCACCATTGCTCGTGTTTGTGACAGTCTTTGCAACTGCAACAATTTGCAAACACGGTGTTACTCATTCTAACGCAATACGATACACGCTCGGCTTCAATAGAGTTTGTGCCAACCGTCAGGCCAAGGTCAGTCAGCGTGCCTATTTCAAGAAGGGTCAAATTTAAGTTCTGAATTTGGCCAAATAATCCACAATTGTATACTGTAGTCGAGGATTCATTAATTCAATTGGCACAATGTCAGGACAAGGGAGCAAGCCAAAGTCTCTTGTGAGAAACTCCACCCTCGCGCCACGTTGGCAGCCATCCTGAACAGGCCAGTTCAAGATCTGCTTGATGGTGTGTTGGCCCACGTGTATTCTGAATCACCTTTGTCCCAAATCGTACTGGGAGCTAAAGTCCGTTCAAAAATAATGAGAACTGGAGGTTTTTCGGCTGGCTCCGTGACCTGTTTCAAGATATGTACGCGGCAGGGGTACCAATAGATAGAGTATGGAGAGTGGGTTTGCACCATGCGTGTTTTGCGAAAATTACGCAACACGCACAGAAAACAACGCTCACTGAAAAAAATCGGCTTTTTCAATACATGGCCGATTTTTCTCATTTCAATTGCGTTTTGTAGATTAATATGTCCTTATTAAGTGTGTAAAATTTGGCGACCCTAGGTCGACGCATAAGAAAGTTGCAGCGATTCTCCCGACCCCTACTTTTTTAGATCCTTAACAAATTTTGAAAATCGCCGCAAAAAATTGCCAAAACTCTGTAACTTGCGAATGGCTTGACCGATCTTGCTCATATTTGGACAGCGTATGGTAGGCATATAGGACCAGCTTCAAACCAATCGACAGCCTAGCAGCCCCTACATTTCTTGAGCAGCGGTCATTTCAAGACACCGTCGCGGAAAAAGGGAACTGGGTGGGGACTGGGTATATTTTTTAATCGGAGACGGCCAAATTGCAGTGTGCTGCGTAGGTACCCATACCCTCTAATAGTGTGCTAATATCGCCAAGATTCCTCAATCGTCACGAAAGAATTCGCAGAAGAAGATTTTTTCCTTGTCTGGCGGGTGCTGTAATTTTTCCCCTATTGTTGATTGGTTGCAACTTTTTGCCTGGTAGGACTAGCGATGCGTTAAATGTGGTTGCTCTTCGTTCAGTTACGTATGCTCCACT
>JASAMZ010008854.1:0-13196 GCA_030248115.1 Linhomoeus sp. GSCO2_2 | reverse complement strand
CTACCAATACTGTAGATAAGCATGTAGTACATCAGATGTTAAGGAGATAATCACAGAAGGTATATTCTGTATGGCATACGTACGTATGGAAAAGAGGCCGAGCAATAAGCCCCCCCCCCCCATTTCGAATAGGCCACCCCCCCCCCCCCCCCACCTCCAGTAGAAATCGCCCCCCCCCCTAAAATGTTGAAATAATAAGCCATCGAGGGCTTATAAGAGTATTCAGGACATGTCCATTTTGAGCAAGCGATCGCGCGACAGGACTCACCACTGCACTGCCGTCCCCATCGAATTTCTTGAAGAACCAGCTGGTGGTGTGCCAGGTCTTTGTCAGGTCGGGGCAAAGGACCAGCTCCCAGCCCGCGGACCATAGGCTCTCCAGTATCTTGCAGCAGACCACTTTGATGGACATGGAATCCTCCAATTGTGACATTTGTCCGAACGGTCGGCCCTTCAGCTTCAGCTCGTAAAAGCCTCTGATGTCGGTCTCTGAGTCCGGTTCTAAAGTCTGTTCAAGAAAGGCAGAGACTGAAGGTTATTTGAGTCTGCAGACTTAGTGCTTCGAGAAACCCAAATGATTTATGCATCGTTGGATACCCCTGTCGAAGTGTGTTGGCGCGGTGCGTGTTTTGCCGTAATCACGCAACACGCACTGGTTTGGGGCGCACATGAAAAATTCGAGGTTTTGTACAGGGTGGGCGATTTTGATAATTTTTACACCAGTTATACCTCAAGGTGTCCTGATATCACATTTCAAATTTCAGCAAAATCGGTTCACCACAGCGTTAGTTATGGCCTGCCGCGTACACCCTACTTTGGCCCAAAATGGCCAAAATCGCCGAAATCGGCCAAAAAGGGTGCACTTTTTTAATAACTCAAGAAAGAAACGGCCAAATTTCTACAAACTTTCTGTGTGTTAACTAGAATCAATTGTCTACACAATGGAACAAACCCCATCTTATTCGGTTGCGACACGCTCGAATGCGACTCAATCAAAGATACCCTACTTTTGGCCGAAACGACGCTTTTCAGCTCGATTGCGCATCGAGGCCGTCCAGCTGGCCGAAAAGCGTCGTTTCGGCCAAAAGTAGGGTCTCTTTGATTGAGTCGCATTCGAGCGCGCCGCAACAGAATAAGATGGGGTTTGTTCCATTGTGTAGACCATTGATTCTAGTTAACACACAGAAAGTTTGTAGAAATTTGGCCGTTACTTTCTTGAGTTATTAAAAAAGTGCACCCTTTTTGGCCGATTTCGGCGATTTTGGCCATTTTGGGCCAAAGTAGGGTGTACGCGGCAGGCCATAACTAACGCGGTGGTGAACCGATTTTGCTGAAATTTGAAATGCGATATCAGGACACCTTGGGGTATAGCTGATGTAAAAATTATCAAAATCGCCCACCCTGTACAAAACCTCGAATTTTTCATGTGCGCCCCAAACCAGTGCGTGTTGCGTGATTATGGCAAAACACGCACCGCGCCAACACACTTCGACAGGGCTCGAAGCACTAAGTCTGCAGACTCAAATAACCTTCAGTCTCTGCCTTTCTTGAACAGACTATAGATGAGGTTACCGTAAATCCTCCAATAAGCGCCCTGGGCGCTTATTTTTTCAACCTACCTCCCGGGGGGGGGGGGCGCTTATTGGCGGGGGGGGCCGCTTATTCGAGGAGGGGGCGCTTATTGGAGGATTTACGGTAACAGTATTATTCAGTGGGGAATCGCTCTTGTCAGTTGGGTTGGAATTTGGAACAAACTGCAGCACCTCCACAGTACTTCGTCACGATTGCGTTGACGGTCGCGTTGATGGCAGAGCCGCCATTTAGCACTTGGATCTTGTCGGGATTTCGAAAATGGATCACCAAATAGGGAAACGTTGGATCGTGGTCGGGAACCGTGGACTGCGCGCCTCCCATGCTTCTCGCACGTTTGTTTGAATGAAAGCGCAAGTGATATCGTGCGTTTCTAGCGGGCCCTAATACTGCAGACGCATCGTATGCTGTGGCCTGGCACACAAGCTAGTGAAGCTATGTACATGTACCTACGCCTCATACCGCCTTGTTTGCGCTGGAAGTTGGTGTTGGAAATTATCAGCTGATTCAACTATGACGTTTCGTCTAGTGCACAGTACTCGCCAACCAGAAAGCGTATAGTGCAGTGGTTTAAGATTATTTCTATTATGGTTCCGAAACGAGCGTGACGTCAGCGTCTGAGGTGTAATCGTAGGCAGAAGATGGGGCACGCTTTGTGTTGTAGATCAATGTTGTGGATTGGAGGATGAGAGGGGGGGGGGGGGGGTAGGGTGTCCGTTCGTGGAATGAACGTAGTGGTCACATTCGTGGGTGCTAGGATTTAGTTACTGTACACGACTATAAATAGCAAACCAGAAAAGTGAATATTAATTGAGACGACCTCGCAAGAATGCCTAGCGCGACAAGGCGGGATGGGGAGCTTCGCTTTCTTCTATTCCTTAGACATTCGGCTCGTTTCGAGTTTCTTTGCAAACCCTTCGCCAAAATCGCTTCCTCATCATTTCTAGCCTAGGTTTCACCAGAGAGAAGAGTGATTCATAACCACATGTAACCACGCCACCAGTGCACGAGCGTCTCACTTCAGTAATACAGAAGGAGCTGTGTCCCTGCTATACGTCATAGAGCGGCATGTTCCAAAAATCAAACTGTAGCAATCGTCATCGGAAGTATGTACATACATAGTTTCTCAAAATGCCACTAGCGCACGCTTCGAACTTTAATGGCTTCGTGCGTTATAGCTTCGTGCGTACTGTACGTACGCTGTACAGTGCGTGGCTCAAAAGTTTTCGAAATACAATCACCTCCCAACCAAAACCTCAGTTGTGACAAGGTAATCGTACATAAGATCTTTCGTCTTTCTTCCACTGTAGCCAATGTCACAGCTTCGTTCTCCAGTTGTCCCCCAGTGTCTGTCTCCTCGCCCGAGCCATTGATTCTAACGCCAAGGCTTCGTCCCTGGCAGTCTGTTCTCGAGAGCCAATAAACATTGATGGGCGCTTCAGGTCTGCAGTGGTGTCTCCAAGGGTCGTGGACAGGTCAATGGTCGTGGATTTGCGCTGCTTCTGTGACTTATTGCCAGGTCCATCTTCCACAGCGGCTACAGAGTTCCTCTTCTTCTCCTCTCGACGTTTCCTGGTGAGGAGTTCGAAGCAGTAGAGAATACAAGCCAGCAGCCAACCCACCATCAGTACTCCGAACACGCCGCTGAGCTGAAGAAGTGAATCGGGAAATTGTAAAATTGCACACTTCTGTGGACGCATTTCTGTGGAAAAGGAATGGAAGTGGTCCACTTTGTGTTATCTTTGTGTCCTCGGGGGGGGGGGGGGGGGGGGAGTGGGTAGGAGGGAGCCCCCCCCCCCGCTCCGATTCAGTGGTCACAGTAAGGACTGGAGAAATGCGCGCTTTGAGTGTACCGCTTAATGGGTTCATATTTATTTTGAGGAACGTTTTGGCACAGATGTACAGACAGCATCGCTTTTCCAACTTGAAACAAATCCTTCGCCTGGTCGCTACTCCTGACGAAGGATTCGTGTAGGGCCCGAAACTGGTTGGGTTGGGAAACATCGTAGTCTGTAAATCTGTGCCGAAACGTCACAACGGCTGAGGTAATCTGGCACTCTTCAAACACAACCCGACCTGGGAAAAGGTGGCTCCGTCCCACGGTCTGCCTTTCATCTTGATTTCATCCACTTTCACTTCGCCAACTTGTGTGGACTTGATTTCATCGTCGAGCTTCTCTCCCATGCAGTCCACGACAGACTGCGCCATCCAGTCGGAACCATCAATCAGCTGTAGGCGACTCCAGCCGCCGAGACATAGGCAGACGAAGTTGGAGTGTTGCCCGAACCCCTGGAACCGTAAATACTCGAATAACCCCCTCCCCCCACCCCCCACACCCAGAGGGAGCTTTGAACAATAGCCCCCCTTCAAATACTACCAATACCGTAGATAAGCATGTAGTACGTGATATGTTCAGGATAATCACGGAAGGTATATTCTGTATGGCATACGTACTGTACGTATGGAAGAGGGGCCGAGCAAGCCCCCCCCCCCCCCATTTCGAATAGGCCACCCCCCCCCCCACCTCCAGTAGAAATCGCCCCCCCCCCTAAAATGTTGAAATAATAAGCTATGGGGGGCTTATAAGAGTATTCACGACATGTCCATTTTGAGTTCGCCGTTTTCCAAACGATCGCACGACAGGACTCACCACTGCACTGCCGTCCCCATCGAATTTCTTGAAGAACCAGCTGGTGGTGTGCCAGGTCTTTGTCAGGTCGGGGCAAAGGGCCAGCTCCCAGCCCGCGGACCATAGGCTCTCCAAGATCTTGCAGCAGACCACTTTGATGGACATGGAATCCTCCAATTGTGACATTTGTCCGAACGGTCGGCCCTTCAGCTTCAGCTCGTAAAAGCCTCTGATGTCGGTCTCTGAGTCCGGTTCTAGATGAGGTTAGGTAACAGCATTGCTCAGCAGGGTGACCAATAGAAACTCATTTTAGTTTCAGTTTCAGTTAAAATTATGGTGCTGGCTGAGTTTCAGTTTCAGTTTCAGTTATGGAATCCTCGCGAGTTTCGATTCAGTAACTGAAACTGAGTTTCAGTTATTGAAGGTTCAGAAAGTCACAAGGAATTGCTCAAAATCATTCTTGTGGGATAACAATTAGTGGACAAAGAAGCGACTTCTAAGCTTGGGATGGCATCCTTGCATATTTGGACCTAAATATGGACAAAATATCCACACATTTACAAACAAGTCTCTTTTAAAAAGCGGAGTGGTTTTGAGCCTTGAATTTTTACTGAGATTGTAGCAAGGCCCTTTCCGGTTTCGTGCAGCGTCTTTGACTCTCCTCGCGACTACACTTTTTGGAGTGGTCTTGCTACGCAACATTGGTATCGCTCGGGTTTAATTCTTTACACCACTAAATTTAAAAAAAAACACTGCAATCTAACGCAAAAGTACAGGTTAATTGTGAGCATGATTTGATGTTGGCTTGCAGTGAGCTCTTCAGGGATGTCAAGACCGCCGCTCTGCAACGCACGAGTGCCAAGATATAACAAAGCAAAATCTGCAGTTTTCATCGCGTTTTGATTACTGTAGCCCTCTCATTGACCTTTTGAAACTTTTTGTTGTCGGATTCTTGCTCAGGAGGTCGAGCGCTTCATTTTGATATGCGATTCGACTAGGTTCGATGAAGTTTTGACTTTTCGAGGACATTACTTCGGGATACTGTAGCGCGCAATTTTTAAAACTTGTTATTATTTCGACGTCACAGTTCGCGAGAGTAGTCCGAGGGCTACCCGTCGATGTGTCGAACTCAACCCAGCAACGTCAGACAAGCGAGTTATTAAGGCCGAAGCAAGCGTGTCGTTTCCAGTTTTCGACGCGTTTCGATTACTGTAGCTCTCTGTTTAAACTTTTGAAACTTTTTGTTGTCGGATTCGTGCTCAGGAGCTCGAGCGCTTCACTTTGATATGCGATTTGACTAGCTTCGGTCAACTTTCGTCTTATAATGGACCCCACTTTGGGATACTGTAGCGCGCGAGTTTGAAAACTTATTTCAGTTTTGAACACTCAGATGGCCAGAGTAGTCCGAGGGCTACCCGTCGATGTGTCGAACTCAACCCAGCAACGTCAGACAAGCGAGTTATTAAGGCCGAAGCAAGCGTGTCGTTTCCAGTTTTCGACGCGTTTTGATTACTGTAGCTCTCTGTTTAAACTTTTGAAACTTTTTGTTGTCGGATTCGTGCTCAGGAGCTCGAGCGCTTCACTTTGATATGCGATTTGACTAGCTTCGGTCAACTTTTGTCTTATAATGGACCCCACTTTGGGATACTGTAGCGCGCGAGTTTGAAAACTTAATTCAGGTTTGACTACTCAGGTGGCTAGAGGAGTCCGCGGGCTACCCGACGATGTCTCCAACTCCTTCCTACGACGTCAGACGAGCGAGTTATTAAGCCCGAAGCGAGCGTGACCCACGTACGCACGCCGAGCTCTTGATAGGGTTCGCTCGGCTGAGGCCGAGCGAAAAAATTCCGCTAGAATTTTATGAAAATCTGTTGAAATTTGGTAAAATTTGACATTCAAATAACTGAAACTAAACTGTGAGTTTCAGTTTCAGTTTCAGTTATGGAATCCGCTCGAGTTTCGATTCAGTTTCAGTTTCAGTTAACTGATTGTAACTGAAACTGAAACTAGTTTAAGTCTCTATTGGCCGCCCTGTTGCTCAGTGGGGAGTCGCTCTTGTCAGTTGGGTTGGAACCAAACTGCAGTACCTCCACAGTACTTCGTCACGATTGCGTTGACGGTCGCGTTGATGGCAGAGTGGCCATTTAGCACTTGGATCTTGTGGGGCTTTAGAAAATGGATCACCAAATAGGGAAACGTTGGATCGTGGTCCGGAACCGTGGACTGCGCGCCTCCCATGCTTCTCGCGCGTTTGTTCGAATGAAAGCGCAAGTGATATCATGCGATTCTAGCGCAAGGAGACGAAGGCCCTAATACTGCAGACGCATTGTGTGCTGGTCTGGCCTGGCACACAAGCTAGTGAAGCTATGTGTACATGTACGCCTCATTCCGCCTTGTTTGCGATGGAAGTCGGTGTTGGAAATTATCAGCTGATTCAGCTATGACGTTTCGTCTACTGCACTGCACAGTACTCGCCAACCAGAAAGCGTATGGTGCAGTGGTTTAAGATTATTCCAAATGGTTCCGAAACGAGCGTGACGTCAGCGTCTGAGGTGTAATCGTAGGCAGAAGATGGGGCACGCTTTGTGTTGTAGATCAATGTTGTGGATTGGAGGATGGGGGGGGGGGGGGGGGGGTAGGGTGTCCATTTGTGGAATGGACGTAGTGATCACATTCGTGGGTGCTAGGATTTAGTTACTGTGCACGAATAAATAGCAAACCAGAAAAGTGAATATTAATTGAGACGACCTCGCAAGAATGCCTAGCGCGACAAGGCGGGATGGGGAGCTTCGCTTTCTTCTATTCCTTAGACATTCGGCTCGTTTCGATTTCCTTTGCAAAACCTTCGCCACATTCGCTTCCTCATCATTTCTAGCTAGCATAGGTTTCACCAGAGAGAAGAGTGATTCATAACCACATGTAACCACGCCACCAGTGCACGAGCGTCTCACTTCAGTAGTACAGAAGGAGCTGTGTCCCTGCTATACGTCATAGAGCGGCATGTTCCAATAATTCAACTGTAGCAATCGTCATCGGAAATACATACATAGTTTCTCAAAATGCCACTAGCGCTCGCTTCGAACTGTTATGGCTTCGTGCGTTATAGCTTCGTGCGTACTGTACGTACACTGTACAGTGCGTGGCTCTAGAGTTTTCGAAATACAATCACCTCCCAACCAAAACCTCAGTTGTGGAAAGGTAATCGTACATAAGATCTTTCGTCTGTCTCTTCCACTGTTGCCAATGTCACAGCTTCGTTCTCCAGTTGTCCCCCAGTGTCTGTCTCCTCGCCCGAGCCATTGATTCTAACGCCAAGGCTTCTTCTCTGGCAGTCTGTTCGCGAGAGCCAATGAACATTGATGGGCGCTTCAGGTCTCCAGTGGTGTCTCCCAGAGTCGTGGACAGGTCTATGGTCGTGGACTTGCGCTGCTTCTGTGACTTATTGCCAGGTCCATCTTCCACAGCGGCTACAGAGTTCCTCTTCTTGTCCTCTCGACGTTTCCTGGTGAGGAGTTCGAAGCAGTAGAGAATACAAGCCAGCAGCCAACCCACCATCAGTACTCCGAACACGCCGCTGAGCTGAAGAAGTGAATCGGGAAATTGTAAAATTGCACACTTCTGTGGACGCATTTCTGTGGAAAAGGAATGGAAGTGGTCCACTTTGTGTTATCTTTGTGTCCTCGGGGGGGGGGGGGGGGGGGAGTGGGTAGGAGGGAGCCCCCCCCCCCCCCCGCTCCGATTCAGTGGTCACAGTAAGGACTGGAGAAATGCGCGCTTTGAGTGTACCGCTTAATGGGTTCATATTTATTTTGAGGAACGTTTTGGCACAGATGTACAGACAGCATCGCTTTTCCAACTTGAAACAAATCCTTCGCCTGGTCGCTACTCCTGACGAAGGATTCGTGTAGGGCCCGAAACTGGTTGGGTTGGGAAACATCGTAGTCTGTAAATCTGTGCCGAAACGTCACAACGTTTAGGCACTGCGATCTTTCACTCTTCTTGCCTGGACGAGCGAAAGCGCGACCGTGCCCAGTCTGTAGGTGTCGTTCTTGAGGCAGTAGGACATCTGCCTCTCGTACTTGATGTCGTACCACTTCTGCAGCTCCCCTATGTAGCCCTGAAATATGGTGCACACAAGATTCTCAGAGACTGTAGGTGCGCACTCACAATTGCGAAAACTATCTGACACCTGGTGCGTGACAATGGCGTCCTTCAGCCTTCTGGCAATGGGGTCGCCCTTCCTGAAGATCCAGCTGTACCAGAGATTGCTTGAGACGTCTCTCAAATACTTGACGCGCAGCTCGCAGCGCTCTGAATTGGATGGGAAGGTACCGTAAAACCTCTAAGCGCCCCCCACCCTCGAATACTACAGGGTTGACCCCCCCCCCCCCCCCCCCCCCCTAGAAATAGGTTGAAATAGTAAGCACACAGGGCGCGTATTGGAGGATTTACGGTCTTACTGTAGCTTGGTGACCATTTCTACCCCGTTTGGCAAGAAAACAGCAATTGAATGAAGAGCTTTCCCACCCCGAACGAGCCTCATGGCGTGATACTTCGACTCTGGAACCACGTAGCGACCCTGGCCTAACATGTCCAGAATTGCTGAATTATTCGCGTGCACGGGCGGGTTCTTGGCAATGGCAGAGGACAGAGTTTTGTACAGAGTGGAGTTCTCGTTCTGGAGCTGTTGTGAGAACCAGTAGCCGCCTTCTGGCAGGAGCAGCTGGAATCTTTGGTTCTCAATCGCTTGGGCCAGTGTCTCCAGATTGGAGAAGGAAGACGACTCTGAATTGCACAGTGCGCTACACTAACACACAGTAATCGCCATACAACCTAAATGCACGTGATTAAACAAATCCTGAAGCTCTGCAATGCGAAACACAAAGGGACACGGACTGGTACATACAGTAGATAGAGGAAATCTCGTGGACGAGACACACACGTCTGTATAAGTAGCAAACCAACAGCCCTTGTCAGTCTCAGTGCCATAGATGGCATTGTACATGTAGGTAGGTACTTCACAAACGTACCAACAGGCGTGGTCAGCATCTTGGTGACCAGCAGGCCTTCAAACGTCTGCATGAAGAGTCCCAGACTCAACCCGATCAGGACCACCAAAGGCTTGTCGACGATGGATCTCGGAGCATTTCTTACCACCTTGTTTCTTCTCAGCATGACAGCAACCTTCTTACTCTGTGTCCTGAGCAGTTTGCCCACTTTCGACTCCTTCAAACGCTTCGCCCTCTCCTCGCTCCACAAAGTCACTGGAGACACCAATAGGACCACCCACAGGGCCAACATGCAGAGCACCAGGGTTACTGTAACCAGAGGGTGGAAGGTGGTCAGTATCCTGAGGGCGGTTTTCAGCAAGTTTTCTCCACTCTTGCGCTCGATGAACCCATAGTCAATGACCACAGTAGGGTAACCGAAATCGAAGTCACGCCCCCTGGTGTCTGTGATGGCATACATGGCTGCAACTGTGTCGATCTCCCCCCTGAGAAGCATGCCCAGCAGCCCTGTCCAGTTGCCCTGAAGCGATACTTCACAGAGGTCTGTGTGAAGTACCCTATGTGCAGTATGACATGAGTGTTCAATAGGAGATGCTGCTTGCAAGCGCAACGCAGTCCCTTTGCCGTCTCTCAATTGTATACTGTCGTCATTGCTTCCAGGCTGAGGCTGCATAGTGGCTGGATTGCGTATTGTGAAAGTCCGACATCCTTTACTGAGGAAACTCAGTACGGATAAGGAACTTGTTGGGAGGCAAATGCGATCTTCCCATCCAGTTCGTACTGTAGGCACACTAGATTAAATGAACGCCACTGTAGGTACATTAGTTTAAATGAACGCCGTGGCTTTGGTGGCGCTTGTCAAACATCAAATTCGAAACCTAGAATATACCATATTCTTCACACAATGTACCTAGGTCACTAGGTGTCAGGTGCGCTGTCATGAATTGTCACGTGAGGTGACGATATATGTGACTGATTCGATGACAGGCAGCCCCAGACGAGATGTTTACTCAGTGCAAAATGAGGGCATTGCGCCGCAAATTTAATCAACTCCCATTTGAAGACCGCGTTCGACGTGATGTTAAGCCTGCGTGACGTTAAACTTGCACTGCTGCCACAATTCCTGTTACTTTCCTTCCATCCAATACAGTTTCACACGATGAAGAATACTGTATTCCAAGAATACAACATGAAAGTCAGTCAATACAAACCTGCACATAATGTCCCCAATTCAAGTCGTCCTGCACAAAAGGGACTAGTTCATATGTCTCGTTCATGGAGGCCAGTAGGAATCCCAGCATTTCGTTGTCCATGCCAGGCAGACTGCAGTTTTGATTTCTTGGCAAGGTGCCAAGTCCGCAGGGATTGGTATGGGGTTCGTATGTGGCCACTGCGATCTTTAGCACCATCTTGCGAGGAATTTCTTTAGTAAATGCACGTAGATCGAATTCAAATTTGCGCTTTTCATACGCAATTTGCACTCAAACCACTGAAGCCCATTCTGCACCGACTACAGTAGCTTCCACCTCCGAAGTCGCCCAGTTTCCGCGAGTGTCCCATATGCCAAATGAAAGCATTCTCTTTGCCTACGGAAAAGCCCAGTTAGCTTCTGATGGCAACGCGTGTAACCTTTCATCCCGAAATTTGACCTGTGCGCGCGGTGACCGGGCGCGCCTCCATCTCAGTAATGAAAGATACACAACATTTGGGGGGGGGGGGGGGAGGGTTCTTACTTGTAACTTGTCACCGCTACATGTAAGGGTTGGCCTAATTGACAACAACCGCGGAAGGGCTCGTGAAAAATTCAGTAGGCCGCACGTCGACTGACTGTGTGCAAGCGACAGCGAAGCTCTGTCGTCACAACTAGGGTATGTAGTTTGTTTAGTTGGCGTTCGTGTGCTTGTGTTTACTCGGTTCAATGCGCATGCATTTGGAATGGATTCAATTCTGCGTGCATGCAGAGACTGCGTGCAGATTCTGCGGGAAAATTCACCCTTCCCCCCGTTTTGTCTCACATCCCATCCCTCTTGCATAGACGCACCAGTGCACACCCACTCATCCTCCCTCTTTTCAGCTGCGTCCAGCCCATCTAAGATTACAATCGAAATAGACGAGCATGAAGACGCCTCGTCTAGTTTTTCACGCTCGACGCAACACCAGTCTCGTCACCAATCTTGTGGATTGCTCAAATTGCACCTAGCTTGAACCCAGGGGGGGGGGGGGGGGGGTTCAGAGATCGTGTGAGCACACCGCAGCTTCCCACGCGGCGCAACCTGGAGATTTCTTCCAGAATGTCGGGTACGCATTCTCGACACACTACTACAATCGAAACGCGAAAGCCCAATCCAGATCACGACAGTAAAATCGGTCGCATTCCTTCTTCTAGCCGACTTTTGCCAAGTGGTCACTGACTCGAGCCACTTCGTCCAGATTGCTTCTGGTCAGGACGAACGGACGCATACCAGACGACGGCAACGGCTTGAGAAGGACCACAGGTTCGACTCTCGAAGGGAGAATACTTTTCGCATCAGCTAGCTGCTGCCGCGCGCTCTTGTTCCAATCGCGTGCGCGATTCAGGTAGCGGTTCATCTCGAGTAGGTTGATGTGACCTGAGTGAGAGGGGAATTTTTTGGCGAATCAGTGTGGCTGTCTTTTCTTTGGCGAAAGTCTCGACTCGATTCGAAGGAGGGAGGGCGCGGGTGAGTGGCGAGGGAGGAGTGAGTGCGGGGGGAGGGGGGGGGGGGCTGGTGTGGACACTCGCATACCTAATGATTAAGTACGTTGGCTCACCTCTCTTTAGTTCTCGAGCCTCCACTTGGGCTAGAACCATCAGCAGAGCCGAAACGGCCGCAATCGAAATTGCCCTAACGTGGTGCATTTTTGGGCGGCCAAACCAAGCTCTTAAAGTCTGTTTCAAAATAATGGAGACTGGAGGTTTTTTGGGCCGCTTCGTGTACATGTACAAGCCAAGCGGTCAAGTTTGGTACCGATCGATAGCCGGTGGCGAGTGGGTGTGTGGCGTGCGTATCGCGCCGTAAGCACGCAACACGCACAGAACCTACGCTCCATGATAAAAAATCGACTTTTTCATATCGAGGTCGATTTTTGTCATTTCAATTGCAAATCGTAGTGGAATATGTCCTTACTAAACGTGCAAATTTTTATCTCTCTAGCGTCACGCAACAAAAAGTTGCAGCTGTTCTCCCGACCACTACTTTTTTAAATCCTTAAGAAATTTTGAAAAACGCCGAAAAAAATCTCCAACTTCCCACAACTTCTGCACCGCTTGATCAAAGTTGCTGAAATTTGGGTTACGTATGGCAGGCACATGCAGCCTGGACCACAGCAAAAATTATCGCCATTTGTTGCACTGTTGAGGAATACGAGCGTCGTAAGTGTGAACACGCAAGTTTGTGAGACTGAGTTGAGACTGGGGCATTTGTTCGCAGCTGATGGCAATTTGATGGGTGCGCTGCATTCATACAAGACCCCATTACATACACACCAAGTTTCATCTGAATCGGCCAACAGTCGCGAATAACAGAAACAAAAATGTTCTCTTGGTTTGGGTCGCCGAAAATCCCGATTTATCAGGTGTACTTTAAATTAGCGTAGCATTTGACAGGTGCAAGCTGCCAAACTGATACTGGCATGAATCGATGTGCCAGTTTATTCTCTACATTTTTCGTATTGTCGAAATTGTGCTTACTTTAATCTTTTCTGAATTATTCTTATAAAATTTCCCAAATTGCGGATTCTGTGCCATTTTGGACGATTTCCTCTGTGTTTGCCTTGTGTACATAGGCGCAATATGGTGATGTAAATATCCGTGTGACTGTGCAGTGTAAGCCCTTCCATATTATGGCAAAATCAACATCCAGCTGATTAACAAACAAGCCAAATGTTGAGTCAAAGCAATCCGACTGAATAGACGCTGAGCGGAGTGAGCTGTGCAGCTTGACTTGTGC
>JASAMZ010008853.1:0-77500 GCA_030248115.1 Linhomoeus sp. GSCO2_2 | reverse complement strand
AGACTTTAAAATATGAACGTTGCATGTCGAAATTTTTAATTTTTGCTGCGCGTCGGTGCCAAAAACCAGGTTTTTCAACTGTAGCTCGAGAATGACCCTGCTGTGCAAATCTGATTTTTGCATTATTGTGTAGCCCTGGGTGCCCCACAACGCTAGGTGCAGCGACCTCTCCAAAGCTGGAACCCTTGAGGTGAAATTTTAAATAATTCCTTCTTGCCCAGCACAAAACTCTTAGTAAAAATTTTCCTACAAAATAAAAGCTGTTGGATTTTGGTGATTTTGACAAGTGTTATAGTCCATCGAAAGCTGAATCGAATGCCACCAATCCCAATTTTCTACGACGTCGCAATCGATAGCTATTAACCAGATTTTGTTAGATAAGATGGAGGTGGGACTTTTGGCCATAGCTATCGATTGCGACGTCGTAGAAAATTGGGATTGGTGGCATTCGATTCAGCTTTCGATGGACTATAACACTTGTCAAAACCACCGAAATCCAACAGCTTTTATTTTGTAGGAAAATTTTTACTAAGAGTTTTGTGCTGGGCAAGACGGAATTTTTGAAAATTTCAGCTCAAGGGTTCCAGCTTTGGAGAGGTCGCTGCACCTAGCGTTATGGGGCACCCATAGGGCTACACAATAATGCAAAAATCAGATTTGCACAGCAGGGTCATTCTCGAGCTACAGTTGAACAAGCTGTGTGTGTAAAAAGTTCAACCTATACTTTGTGTCTGTC
Organism: Linhomoeus sp. GSCO2_2; assembly: GCA_030248115.1. NCBI lineage: Eukaryota > Metazoa > Nematoda > Chromadorea > Monhysterida > Linhomoeidae > Linhomoeus > Linhomoeus sp. GSCO2_2. The sequence continues at coordinate 76,764 of JASAMZ010008853.1, read as the reverse complement.
AAATTTTGGTGAACAGTATAGTGAACTTTGTACACATCGTTAGTCGCATCTAGAGAAGGCATCTTGAGACCGTGTACCCTCATCCCAAGTGCAGCTAGCCCCACGATACGGTTGTCTGTACAGCTGATCTAAAGCTCAGTGATATCGCCGCGTTCGCTATATGATGTCGGCATGATACGACGCCGTTTATCTGATGTTCCTACCTGTGTGAAAACGTCACATCCAACAAACAAAGTTGCCAAAAATTTGGTGCTCTTGCCATACTACTTTTTTCGCCGCGCCTCAGCGCGGCGAGGTGTATATACATATATACGGATGACAATGTCTGTCTGTCTGTCTGTCTGTCTGTCTGTCTGTCTGTCTGTGTGTCCGTGGCACCGAAGTAAAACATGTGACATGTGTGGTCAAGTAGAGTCAAGGTCGCTGAGTATGGATCCATTGTCCGTTTCTGTTGCTAATTTCGTATTTTCGAGATATTTACAATTAAAATTCAAAAATGTCGAAAATCGACTTTTTCACCTGATGAGCTAGCCGCGAAATTTCTTCAGAAATGGAAAGAGCACGGACGCTGATAATTTGTGACACGAAAGAAATTTTTTGTCGATGTGAAATTTGATAGAAATACGAAATTGTTTGTCGAAATTTCATAAATTGACAAAAATAGAACGTAATTTATTGACAAATGTGAATGCAGAAATTGAAAGGTCGCAAGCCAGTAAGAATTTGTGACACAGTTTTTCAGTTTTGAAAAATTGCAATTTGGAGATATTTACAATTATAATATGAAAATATCGAAAATCGACTTTTTCGCCTGATGAGCTATGTAGCGGCGAAATTTCTTCAGAAATGGAAAGAACATAGGCCGTGGACAATTTGTAACACAAAAGAAATTTTTTGCATATGCGGAATTTCATAGAAATACGCAATTATTTGTCAAAATTTCATAAATTGACAAAAATGGAATGTCATTTATTGACGAATATGAATGCAGAAATTGAAAGGTCGTAAGCCAGTAAGAATTTGTGACATGGTTCTACAGCTTTGAAATACTGCAATTTAGAGATATTTACAATTAAAATATAAAAAAGTCAAAGATCGATTTTGTCGCCTGATGGACTAGCGGCGAAATATCTTCAGAAATCGAAAGAGCATAGACCGCGGATAATTTGTAACACAAAAGAAATTGTTTGCAATTGTGGAATTTTATTGAAATATGCCACAATTTGCCAAAATTCTACAAATTGTCAGAAGCGTCATAACGCAGAAATGCGTACACCAAACGAAAGCCCTATGTAGAGAACGACTGCACCAAACGGTTGGCAAGTTTTTTGTTCGATGTGGCGTATTCCCACAGGCATAAAACTTCAGATGAACGGCGTCGTATCATGCCGATACCATATAGCGAACGCAGCGATATCACTGAGCTTTAGATCAGTTGTACAGACAATCGCATCGTGTGAATAGCTGCATTTGAATTGTGGTACACGTTTTCAAGATAGGGTACCTTCGCTTGATGCGGCTAATTATGCGAATGAAATTCACTATACTGTTCACCAAGATTTGACAGACACAAAGTATAGGTTGAACTTTTTACACACACAGCTTGTCTATTCTACATTCACATTCATCAATAAACAAAGTTTTGGCAACTTATGAAATTTCGACACTTCTGTCAAATTTTGAACATTTCTATCAAATTCAACATTTGCAAAAATTTTAATCTGTGTCACAAAATATCCGCGGTCTATGCCATTGCCATATTTGAAGAAATTTCGCCGCTAACTCATCAAGCGAAAAAGCCGAATTTCGACTTTTGTATTTTAATTCTGAATATCTCGAAATTACAAATTTTCAAAATTGTAAAACTATGTCACATATTCTTATTGGCATACGGCCTTACCAGTTCTGCATTCACATTCGTCGATAAATGACATTCTATTTTTGCCAATTTATGTAATTTTGACAAAAATTGCATATTTCCATGAAATTCCACATTTGGAAACGATTTCTTTTGTGTTACAAATTGTCCACCGCCTATGCTCTTTCCATTTCTGAAGAAATTTCGCCCCTAGTTCATTAGGTGAAAAAGTCGATTTTCGACATTTACATTTTTAATTGTAAATATCAACAAATTACAATTTTTCAAAACTGAAAAACTATGTCACAAATTCTTACTGGCTTACGACCGTTCAATTTCTGCATTCACATTCGTCAATAAATGACGTTCTATTTTTGTCATTTTAATCAATTTTGACAAATAATCGCGTATTTCTATCAAATTTCACATTTGCAAAAATTTTGTTTTGTGTTACAAATTATCCTCTGTCTACGCCCTTTCCATTTCTGAAGAAATTTCAGCTCTAGCTCATCAGACGAAAAAGTCGATTTTCGACATTTTAGAATTTTAATTGTGAATATCTCGAAAATGCGAAATTAGCAACACAAACGGATATCGGATCCGTACTCAGCGACCTCGACTCTACTTGACCACATATGTCACATTTCTTACTTCGGTGCCACGGACGGACGCACACACACACACACACACACACACACACACACACACACACATTTTTTTTTTTTTTTTTTTTTTTTTTTTTTTTTTTTTTTTTTTCCCCCCCCCCTCTCTCTCTCTCTCTCTCTCTCTCTCTCTCTCTCTCTCTCTCTCCACACACACACACACACACACACACACACACACACACACACACACACACACACACACACACACACACACACACACACACACACACACACACACACACACACACACACACACACACACACACACACACACACACACACACACACACACACACACACACACACACACACACACACACACACACACACACACACACACACACACACACACACACACACACACACACACACACACACACACACACACACACACACACACACACACACACACACACACACACACACACACACACACACACACACACACACACACACACACACACACACACACACACACACACACACACACACACACACACACACACACACACACACACACACACACACACACACACACACACACACACACACACACACACACACACACACACACACACACACACACACACACACACACACACACACACACACACACACACACACACACACACACACAAACGGACAATAGCGTCCGTATATATACTCGCCGCCCTGGGGGGCGGCGAAATAAGATTTGCGTCAAACTTAAAAAATTTCACGTTCCCTCCCCTCAGATCCGCATCCTGATCGACGTCTTCAAGTTGGGCAGCCCCAACGAGTGCGCCGAGAACTTCATGGAGGTCTATGCGGGCAGCAGCGCTGGCCACCCGCTGCGATGGCTGTGCGGCGCCACGGCCAGCAACGTGAATGCGGGCAGCGGCGTCGTCTACGTGCGCGTGTTCGCCACGCGGGCAGCCCTCGCCTCCCTGCTGATCCGCGCCTTCTACACGGGATTTGTGCAGAGTAGGAGAAGGTTACGGTATGGCGGGAATTCGAAATGATGACACTGAAAGGGAGGATATTTAGGCAAGGACTGCGCCTCGCTCGATCTCTTCTCGTGCGGAGACGAGACCTGCATTTCCAAAGAGTTGGTGTGCAACGGAAGAGAGAACTGTCTCTACAGAAAGGATGAGAGCGATTGCAAGCAAGGTCTGTCGCCGTCGTCGTCGTTATCGTTACTGTCATTGTTCATTGTTGCCCGCAAACCTTTCAGAGGACACATTCGACATGGGTGTCGTGCTCACTGGTCCTTATCTTATCATCCTAGTCATTGTATTCGCCCTAATAGTGGCGATTGTCCTCTGTGCGCTGGTCCTGAACTATTGTCCCAAGTTCAAACAACAGAACGAGAAATACGAGCAGTTTCTGAAGGAGCTGGCTGAGCAGCCCGACCCCCCGCCTGAAGCTTTGCCCAGAAGACATACTCTGGCGGTGCTGTTTCCGATGGGTGAGTTGATGGACGACGACGACGACGACGACGACGACGACGACGACGACGACGACGACGACGACGACGACGACGACGACGACGACGACGACGACGACGACGACGACGACGACGACGACGACGACGACGACGACGACGACGACGACGACGACGACGACGACGACGACGACGACGACGACGACGACGACGACGACGACGACGACGACGACGACGACGACGACGACGACGACGACGACGACGACGACGACGACGACGACGACGACGACGACGACGACGACGACGACGACGACGACGACGACGACGACGACGACGACGACGACGACGACGACGACGACGACGACGACGACGACGACGACGACGACGACGACGACGACGACGACGACGACGACGACGACGACGACGACTGCTGTTTAGGCAAGAGGCGCGCCTCCGCAGCCATCGAGTTCTACGGCGATCACAAAAGTGCCCCACAGCTTCACGGTAGTGATATGCAGCTTCTGGAGGCCCGCCAGCCGCAGCGCACCACCGACCATGGAATTCCGGCCGCTGCCGCCTCATCCAATCACCTCCGATTTGCCCTGTCTCCAGAGGACGCTTTGAGACGCGACCCTTCTGACTCACCCATTATTATGCGGCACGCACCTCCTCCCGAGCTTCTCACTCGCTCGCCCACTCCACCCAAAACTCTGACGGTCAAGGTGCCCAAAAGCCCTCAGGGCATTCTGAGGCGGAAGGTGCCCCCGGGGACCACCGAGGACATAGAGTTCCAGGAGCGGAGGCCCACTCCAACCTCGAATCTGGACAACATCAGCTCTGGACTCACACGCATGAACGAGCAACTCAGCGCCAGGAGTGCTGGACTCACGGCTCGAGAGCGACAGCAGGCTCTGATGAGAAAGTCCACACCGGATGTGATTTTGAATGGGATTATTGGAGCGGATAGAAGGATGGACCTCCAGCAACCCATGCAGATCAGCGCCAGCAGCAACAACAGCTCCTCTAGGGAGACGGCCAGGTCTGTGGAGGAATGGAATATCGTAATGTCAAGCGACATTGCGATATCGAAATGAATTTGGAATAGGAACGGAATAGTCGGAAGTACAAGCAATTAAACACATCAAAACAAAATCAATCGCATTGGTTACAATTAAATTCAATTGATAATGGTTAAATTAAATTAATCCAGCGTAACTAAGTCAAAGTAAACTGGATTAAATTAAATTAAATTAAATTGAATTAAATTAAACAAAATTAAATCAAATTAAATTAAACTAAATTATTTTAAATTAAAGTAGATTGAAGTAAATTAAATTAAATTAAATTAAATTAAATTAAATTAAATTAAATTAAATTAAATTAAATTAAATTAAAGTAAATTAAATTAAATTAGATTAAATTAAATTAAATTAAATTAAATTAAATTAAATTAAATTAAATTAAATTAAATTAAATTAAATTAAATTAAAATAAAATAAAATAAATTAAATTAAATTAAATTAAATTAAATTAAATTAAATTAAATTAAATTAAATTAAATTAAATTAAAATAAAATAAAATAAAATAAATTAAATTAAACGAAATCAAATTAACAGCTCCTCTAGGGAGACGGCCAGGTCTGTGGAGGAATGGAATATCGTAATGTCAAGCGACATTGCGATATCGAAATGAATTTGGAATAGGAACGGAATAGTCGGAAGTACAAGAAATTAAACACATCAAAACAAAATCAATCGCATTGGTTACAATTAAATTCAATTGATAATGGTTAAATTAAATTAATCCAGCGTAACTAAGTCAAAGTAAACTGGATTAAATTAAATTAAATTAAATTGAATTAAATTAAACAAAATTAAATCAAATTAAATTAAACTAAATTATTTTAAATTAAAGTAGATTGAAGTAAATTAAATTAAATTAAATTAAATTAAATTAAATTAAATTAAATTAAATTAAATTAAATTAAATTAAATTAAATTAAATTAAATTAGATTAAATTAAATTAAATTAAATTAAATTAAATTAAGATTGAGTTAAATTAAATTAAATTAAATTAAATTAAGAATAAAATTAAATTAAATTAAATTAAATTAAATTAAATTAAGAATAAATTAAATTAAATTAAATTAAATTAAATTAAATTAAATTAAATTAAAATAAAATAAATTAAATTAAATTAAACGAAATCAAATTAAATTCTGCATATTAAATGAAATTGAATTTTATTCAATCGAGCCAGTAGACGTAAACTTGAACCAAATTCACTCGCAATAATGCAATACGCAAGTTGCACTCTTAAAGTTTAGGTTAGGTAAGTTACCCTACTCATATTGAGTTCGAGTAACAGACAACTTATGTAGGTAGCAAGTAGAAGATCGCGTCTACACTGTACTCTACAGTACTTCGAACCCCTGCAGACCTCCACACCTCATCACCTTTACCGGCGCCGGCAATCGGTCGAGCGGCGCCGAAGGCTCTATGGACTCGTCGGGCACCCTCTCCGAAACCACACCCACCACAGGGGGTTCCCGACCCTCGAGTGGAGAGGTGGCGCCCCTCCAAACAGAGATTACCGTACCCCGCCATCTGCCTTCCACGCGCGAGCTTGCCGGACGGAGAGGGGAGAGTACCGTACCCATTCATGGAGGGGAGAGGCCACTCGACTCCCCGGGGGGTACGCCCACCCCCCGCCAGAGGGGGGTCAAGTTCCGGCCGCCGCCCCTCTCCCCTCAAGTGCCCGATATTGAGAAACTGATCTGAAAGAATATGCGGTATGCTCGCCGATTTGAGAAGTCGCCCCAATTGCATTGTTTGGTGTATAGAGAACGCGATGGAAACGACAAGATTCTCGCAACTGTACTTTGCATTTCGTTGTTATTTTGAGGCCGCAACACGTGACCACTTTATACTGTTGTGTTCTCCTTTCTCCGCTATATTTTCTTTCGAGAACGAACCACAAATATGTACCTCTCAATCGAACGCCCTAAGGAACAAATCGAACTCGTCACTGTCATAAACGGAGGCGATGGAAAATTCGCTGTCGATAAACTCCAAACTACGATCGCTGAAATCGCTGCTCTCACTCCCGTTGGAGGCACTGTAGGGTGCCAAATCAAATTCCGGAGGAGAAAAGGTCGCTTCCAACTCGTAAAGGTCGCGTCTCAGGCGGGGGCTTTCGGTAATGTTCTGCCAGCGGCCGTAAGTAGAGTTAGCTGCGATCGGAATAGGGTTTGCCGAGCAGAAATATGGCTGGTGGTGCGTCGGCCGCGAAGATTGCGGTGAACAGCCGTCTGTCGATGTCCTGAGAAGTGGTCATTTCTCGACACGTGGGGCAATCAGTAGTTTTACGCACGTCTGCACGTGTTAGAGTATCGCATTCGGAGAAAATCAGAATCCTAAATCTAATAAACGCCCATTTGGTGCCGGTGTCACAACGGCAGACTGCACGAGCCGATGTGAAAGGTGTGGGGGCGGGGCGCTTATTGGAGTATTCACTGCGTATTAACCTGACGATCTAACTGGGGTGGTTTGGCCGATCCAATATTCAAGTTTTCTGAACTGTAAGATAAGCCAGGCCTACCAAACTTTACCAAAACCTTTGAAAATTAGAACGGTCAAGCCACCCGGGTTAGATCGTCAGGTTAAGGGTCGAAACCAAATGAGACGGTCTGCTCGCACGTTGCGTTAGTGAATTCATTACTCAACAGCACTCCTAGATATGTATGTACCTCTGGTCCTTGTCACAGTCGATCCTGTTGACCAGGAGACCAATTCGTGCCAAACTCTGGCTGCACTGGCCGAGTTTCAGCAGTTCTTGTTCCGTACGCCTTTTGGGCGCGTCTTTTGCCGAATTCCTGCCGCTCGAAATCGATTCCAACAGCAGTAGAGTGCTCTTCTTCTTCTGAAGCTCCTTTTGCCACTTTTCGGTCAGTGTGCGCCTCGTGACGCTCTTGCGTCGTTTCCGCCTTCTATCTTTACGCTTTGGCGTTGGATTAACGTCCATTTTGGAGAGTGGGCTGTCTTTTCTAGATCTCAAACTCTTAGTCGCTCGCCTGGGCATTATATCACCGAGAAAGCGACATTAGACGTTTCTGAAAAAACCCTGCAAGATCACCTGTTCTGGCGCGAAAAAGTCTGTGCTGCACGCGGCGAGCTATCTGCCGACGAGCTATCAAAGTACGGTTGTAAATTTCTCGTGCGCGCGCCGAGTTTTTTGGGACGTTTCCTGCGGGCACTGTTTAATTTAGCGCTTGTTGCAATTGGGTGCTTGGAAAGAAGCGCCAAACCGTCTGGGCTGCGCCTGCTGTGCCTGCGCAATGGGAAATGTGCGAAATTGTCACAGAAATTATGAACTGATTTCACACTGCTGATTTCAGGAAACTAACAACGAAAGGTACCGTCTGGCGATTCGCCATTAACCGCATGCATACAAAGTGCATACCCGCGAGTAGACAGATAAGCGCAGTTGAAGACAGGAGCGATTCAATAGAAAATAGAGATTACTTCGGCTGCAGTCGTGGAGTATTTGAGAGAAATCTTCTGTACTTCCTGACTGGCTTCAGGTTTGCCAGTCTTCTTGCACAGCAACTCTCGTACCTGTCATGAGAGATACTACAATCGACGACGACGACGACGACGACGACGACGACGACGACGACGACGACGACGACGACGACGACGACGACGACGACGACGACGACGACGACGACGACGACGACAACAACAACAACAACAACAACAACAACAACAACAACAACAACAACAACAACAACAACAACAACAACAACAACAACAACAACAACAACAACAACAACAACAACAACAACAACAACAACAACAACAACAACAACAACAACAACAACAACAACAACAACAACAACAACAACAACAACAACAACAACAACAACAACAACAACAACAACAACAACAACAACAACAACAACAACAACAACAACAACAACAACAACAACAACAACAACAACAACAACAACAACAACAACAACAACAACAACAACAACAACAACAACAACAACAACAACAACAACAACAACAACAACAACAACAACAACAACAACAACAACAACAACAACAACAACAACAACAACAACAACAACAACAACAACAACAACAACAACAACAACAACAACAACAACAACAACAACAACAACAACAACAACAACAACAACAACAACAACAACAACAACAACAACAACAACAACAACAACAACAACAACAACAACAACAACAACAACAACAACAACAACAACAACAACAACAACAACAACAACAACAACAACAACAACAACAACAACAACAACAACAACAACAACAACAACAACAACAACAACAACAACAACAACAACAACAACAACAACAACAACAACAACAACAACAACAACACGACGACGACGACGACGATGAAGACGACGACGACGATGACGACGACGATTCTCACTTTTTGAAATTGAAGAAGTAGTCTTTGGTGATCCAGCAGACGACGGCCATCCAAGCCAGGAGAATGCAGACCCCCAGCCAGTACGTCTGGTCGGTCATCAGTTGGAGTATGTTGAAAACGCGTTCTTCCTCTTCTGCTTCTTCTTGAAAGCTGCTCATAACGACGTCGCTACAAGACAGTATTATAAACAGCAGTAGTAAATGGACGAGAGATATCATTCTCTGGGATGTCAGGCATTTGTTGTCCCAGCTCTCATCGCAACAGAATGGCCGGTGGGATAGCTAATAAAATTGATGTAGGGTTCACGGGCGGCCCGTGGCAACATCAGAGGACTCGTCTGTGTCTGTCTGTCCTCAATGACAGTACCTCGTCAAATAACGAAAGGTAAGCTGGTCATTCTGTGTGTTTGTCGTCGTCATATTTTGCGTGTATGCTCCTGGCGCATCAAATGCAGTCCCGATAATCGGCGCATTAGAACTTTTGAACGTCTCGCATATTGTCAGAGGTGTAAATGCGTTAGACGAATCTTGTCTTGTTCATTGAACAAGACAATTACACTTGTCTCGCCTAATAAGGTATACAAGCATATCAAAACGGTTTAGAAGACAGCTTTGGATATCTATGTACCAGGTGAGCTCCCACTAGAAACAACGCATACATTGTGGAAATACGGTAATCTAGCAATACCTGTTATTCGAAGCTGGCAGGGTAGGCATCCTCGGCGAACCAATCGCGATTATGGATGGTAGTTGTAGGTGCGCTGATTATCGTATGATTGAGCCGTTCGCTTATTCTCTGGCGTACTTGCCCCTTCTCTGATCGTAGTGTGGCAGTTGCCTTCTTGCACCTTGGTGACGAATGAAGCGACCGCCTTGATCCACTCTATGGGTTCCACCGCTGCCGATAACACTCCACCAGAAAGTACGCAGAGTCAGTAGGGAGAAGCTCGGGAGTATCCATTAAACGGGCGAGACAGCTTGATTGATGTCACGCTGCGTAGACTATTTACACCCAGTACTCAAAGTACTTGCGAAGGAGGGAGAGAAGATTTCACCGTGCACATATCGTGAATTGCCCAGTAAGGTCCCATGCTCACCTTGTCCTGAGAGAGAAGTAGACTGCTCTAATTGGGGCCTACTCATCGGTATGCGCCCATCGAGGGTGGTTTGAATGGAACAAAACACAGGTACGTCACAAATACAAGTCTCCAAATCGCTCATTGGGCGACACACATAGGGTCACACCACAGCATACTGTACATGGCGTACACATACATACATACACAGAATACTACTGCACATGGCAATCGGAAATCCAAACAGCGATACTTGCCATACAGTAGATCACAATTTGAATTGGCTTCTAAAGATTCACTCACACTGCAAAGATACATATCGGCACACTCAAGGCGTCAAAAGAGGCAAACGCTAGGACGCGTCAAAACTGTCAGTGTGTGAAAGAGGCTGTCACATCAATTTCTCAATTGAGTTATGAGCGTTGACAGATGCGTCTTTCACTTCCTTCTTAGCCGGCAAGCCCCAACAAAATTGCTGAAACTCCGTGTGTTGAGAAGGCAGCTTCAACGTCATCCATCCACAAATTTTGGTAAGAAAATACATCAATTTTTTCGCCGCGCCTCAGCGCGGCGAGGTGTATATATACGGATGACAAGTCTGTCTGTGTGTGTGTCCGTCCGTCCGTCCGTGGCACCGAAGTAAGATATGTGACATATGTGGTCAAGTAGAGTCAAGGTCGCTGAGTACGGATCCGATGTCCGTTTCTGTTGCTAATTTCGCATTTTCGAGATATTCACAATTAAAATTCAAAAATGTCGAAAATCGACTTTTTCACCTGATGAGCTAACCGCGAAATTTCTTCAGAAATGGAAAGAGCACGGACCGCTGATAATTTGTAACCCAAAAGAAAATTTTTGTTAATGTGGAATTTGATAGAAATACGCAATTGTTTGTCGAAATTTCATAAATTGACAAAAATAGAACGTCATTTATTGACGAATGTGAATGCAGAAACTGAAACGTCGTGAGCCAATAAGAATTTGTGACATAGTTTTTCTATTTTAAAAAATTGCAATTTGGAGATATTCACAATTAAAATACGAAAATGTCGAAAATCGTCTTTTTCGCCTGATGAGCTAGCGGCGAAATTTCTTCAGAAGTGGAAAGAGCATAAGCCGTGGACAATTTGTAACACAAAAGAAATTTTTTCAAATGTGGAATTTCATAGAAATACGCAATTATTTGTCAAAATTTCATAAATTGACAAAAATAGAACGTCATTTATTGACGAATGTGAATGCAGAAATTGAAAGGTCGTAAGCTAATAAGCATTTGTGACATGGTTCTACAGTTTTGAAATATTGCAATTTAGAGATATTTACAATTAAAATGTAAAAATGTCGAAAATCGACTCTGTCGCCTGATGGACTAGCGGCGAAATTTCTTCAGAAATGGAAAGAGCATAGACCGCAGATAATTTGTAACACAAACAAAATTGTTTGCAATTGTGGAATTGTATAGAAATACGCCACAATTTGTCAAAATTCTAAAATTGACAAAAGCGTCATAACGCGAAATACGCAACCAAACGAAATTCCTGGTAGAGAACGACTGCACCAAACAGTTGGCAAGTTTTTTTTCGATGTGCCGTATTCCCACAGGTATAAAACTTCAGATCAACGGCGTCGTATCATGCCGATACCATATAGCGAACGCGGCGATATCACTGAGCTTTAGATCAGTTGTACAGGCAACCGTATCGTGGCAATAGCTGCATTGTAATAGTGGTACACGTTTTCAAGATACCTTCTCTAGATACGGCTAATTATGCGAATGAAACTCACTATACTCTTCACCAAGATTTGACAGACACACAGTATAGGTTGAACTTTTTACACACACAGCTTGTCTGTGTCACCAACAATCGCATCACGCTTCATACAGCATATTAGTTTGCTCTTTCTTTGTCAAATCTTTTCACCTGTTCGTCATACACTGTACATAGACCAAGCTGGGCCGCACATAGACCTACGTGCATACGCCTATTCCATAAGTCCCGAGTACCGTGCCGATCCAGATCGCTGGATTGATCGGCCAACTGCGACACCTGGAAAACTATGCACTTTCCAAAGCGGTAGACGGCCGAGTGCATGTTTCGGTGCAAGGGATGTAATCGTTTTGTCGAAGAAGGCAGAAGTTTCTTGCGTCTAGGGAAAGAGAGACGGATTGCCTCTGGAGAAGTAGAATGCGTCAAACTGACGAGTTGCCTAGGAACCAAGTCTGTCGACAGGCCGTGTTATTCGGTTTGGCTTTTTGGATACGCGGCACTAATGAGGTGGCGCCGCAAGCGGACACAATATTCCTACAGTAATCCCGTATCTTCTCAGTGACAATTCGTCAGTCAAAACGATGAACGAGACGGCCGATCTCGATTGGTTAGAAGGCGTTGGGAGCTTCTTGGACCGCGTTTTCGTGGTTTACGCCGTCGTCAATCTACCCTTCTATCTATTCGTTCTCGTTTTGTTGGTACGACGTCGGAAAGTGCTGAACACCGCTTTCTACAGGGTGTTCTTGTCGGCAGGCGTCAGCGACGTCTATATGACGTTGAATATCCTGTTGATGAGACGCCTGCCTGTGTGGCTGGGCCCAATAGAATGGTTTCAGAGGAGCGCCGTTTTGGCCTCTTTGGCGATCGCTGGCATATTCTATGGATACACAGTTCAGGCGCCGCTTCGTGAAACTGGTTTCAGCCACCTTTTGCAGAGTTGCTGATGTTACTGAACTACTGCAACATCTTGTTCATACCATTTTAGTTCGATTCGAAATTGACTTGACCGCGACCGCTACGACATTGATTTGACGCAAACCTGCAATAAGGCGTTACAATATCTTGAATTGACTTGCGTTTCTACCTTGAATGGCTTGAGTTAGAACAACATTTTCAATTTGTTCACCACCATTCAGCAACGTTCAAGCTTCCCGCAGTTGTCTCTTGTTTTCTCGCTTTGCTAGAAGGCTATATAATGCACGCCACTTGCACACACGATGAGTTGTGGATATGTACAGTACATTTCAAATATTGTGTGCGCTGTATCATCCGGCTGTGATTACGGTTTCGCGAAGCCGGACCTCTAGGTCTATGGGGTTATCTTGTTGTCGTTCAATCGTTTCACGTCGATTTGCCTACCGATGAGACACAACAGAGTGGGTTTAAACTAGGACTAGGAAAATAGATAGGGCTATAACTTAATTAAATAAACAAATAGAGACTAAAACTTCAGATTTGGAAAGGCAAACACCTCCAATTGTTCATTTTCGTGCAATGGTTCATACCATCGGTTTACCTTTGGCCCCTCTTATTCCCAGTTGGTTCCGCCCATTTTGACCGCAGTTACTACGTCGATTTTGACAACGAAGCTGTGGGTTTACTTTTCTATTTGCGGATCAATAGTTCTACCCTACTAGGGATGTGTTGCAAGGTGTTGAAGCGTTTGAAAGATTTCAGACTTTCCATTTCTACAACGCTCTCGTGATGATTACCGAATATGGCTTGTATGCCCCTACGCTGGTCACGCTCTACGTGGCTATGTTCGTGGCCGCGTGGCGTCGCTCTGGTCGGCTGCAGACACAGGTGAACGGTTCAATCAACATGCGCCTGTGTCACGAGTGCCACAGACAACAACTTTCGAAATTGAGTAAGCAACCCGCGGATCAGCTAATGAGCATTGTAGGTAGTCGACGCACAACTTTATATGCTGGCGCAGCCTATGCTGACGCCGCCTATGTTGACGCCGTCCATGTTGACACCGCCTACCGTAAATACTCTAATAAGCCCCCCCCCCCCTCGAATAAGCCCCCCCCCCCCCCCACCAATAGAACCCCCCCCCCCCCCCCCCTAGAGGGAGGTTTAAAAAATAAGCCCCCCCCGCCCATAGTACCCCCTACCTGGTGTACTATAGTACATGTATGTGTACTATAAGGCATACTGTATGCATGTATACTGTACTATAGTACTACTGCAACTACTATATGTAGTAAATATACCCTTAGTACATGCTATGTTAAGGATATTCAGTGCCTGGAAGGTATATTCTGTATGGCATACGTACATTTTGTGTACCTTGGGTCTCCGGAAGAGGGGTCGAAATATTAAGCCCCCCCCTCGAATAAGCCCCCCCCCCCCCTCCAATAGTACCCCCCCCCCCCCCCCCCCCTAGAGAGGGGTTGAAAAAATAAGCCCCCCGGGGGCTTATTAGAGTATTTACGGTATGCTGGCGCCGCCTATGCTGACGCCGCCTATGCTGACGCCGCCTATGCTGACGCCACCTATGCTGACGCCGCCTATGCCGACGCCGCCTATGCTGACGCCGCCTATGCTGACGCCGCCTATGCTGACGCCGCCTATGCTGACGCCGCCTATGCCGACGCCGCCTATGTTGACACCGCCTATGCTGACGCCGCCTATGCTGACGCCACCTATGCTGACGCCGCCTATACTGACGCCGCCTATGCTGACGCCGCCTGTGCTGACGCCGCCTGTGCTGACGCCGCCTATGCTGACGCCGCCTATGCCGACGCTGCCTATGTTGACGCCGCCTATGCTGACGCCGCCTATGCTGACGCCGCCCATGCTGACGCCGCCTATGCTGACGCCGCCTATGCCGACGCAGGCGCCGCCTATGCTGACGCGCAAGGCGCAACCCAGATACCGCAAACAGTGTTACTATACTATGATGACGCCGCTTGTATGTAGTAGCGTTGCCTGTAGCTGACACAAATCCTGTGCTAAGGCCGCCTTCAATTGTATGTATGTGGACGGTGACATTTTTACCTGCTGGTGATGCCGCCTACACCAGCGCCCGCAGGCATGTACATATGTACGTATGTAGTATGTACGTCTCGCAAGTTCTTTGATGAAAGACACAACAGATTGCTTATCACACTTGTCGCAAGGTGCGCTCGTGAGACGGGCGCCAGGAATCAGGTCAAAGAGAAGCAGCAGGCGCTGAAGAATCTCAAGTTGGAGGTCAAACTGGCGGTTTGTGGTTTCGTGCTTTGCTTGCTCTACTTCGTGCTCTGCTTCTCTAACCTTCTCTTCACGCTGGGAGAGACAAGCAGGTACCGGAATTGATTCTAAAGTACTTAAAACCTAGAAGTTCTCTTTTGAGTGTCGTTGTCTTTGTGTCACACAATTCCAGTTGGCTCATTCGTCTGTTCGACTACACCAGCCAACTCTTCACCTCGATGAATCCCTGGTTGCTTCTGCTGACCAGCAGCCAGTTCCGCAGATGTTTCCGGAGCGCCCTAAGTCGACACGGAGACTGATGTCAGCGTTGTGGCCATACGATTAGTACTGTACAGTAGAACTGTTTCAAAGTACTCCAATACCTACTCTAGTAGGAGGATGGGCGAATGACAGGTGACGCGAGCTGACGATCCGTGTAGAAAGGAAAATGATCTACCGTGTGCGTTTGCCTGTCTGTATTTGTGACCGCCAACTCGGGTCGGTTGCACTCTTCGCATTGATTAATAGTGCAGCGAATAGTCGCCGAGGATTTTGGAACCGCATGTCGATTTCTTCAATGCTCGTGTTATGCTTTGGCCCGGCAGAGAATTGCCTGGTTATGCCTGGCAGAGAATTGAAGGATTGTTGCATAATACGCTTCGTCCGCCACCCCCCCCCCCCCCCTCCCTTACGAAAGTTTCCGCTTCAATGTGCTTCGCTTCACGCGCGTTCCCGTCGCAAGAGGGTATTGCGAAGCGAAGCAACATTGAATTCACTAGGAATTTCGTTTTCAGAGCAAGGAGTGAAGAGAGGCAGACGACGGCACCAGACAGTAAATTGTGCAGAAGCGTGGTTGTTCCACAGTCGCCGAATCATCACCAACAATTCTACCGTACTTATCGCGGCAAATCTAATGATTCGCAAAATCCCCTGACGCCAGCAACGAAGCAAACGAAGCCGTTGAAAAGCGTGACGGCCGCCTTCATCAGTCCCTCAGTGACGATAGCTGTCAGCCACCTGAAGGCCCTGTTTTACTTGGGTTGGGGGTGTACACGACGTAGAACAGAATGCCACAGCTGGAGTTGATGTCCGAGGCCAGCTGCTGGGCCGATAGGCACTTAAAACATAACTGAGTATACTCACTTTTACTTGCCCTGTTTTGAAATCTGAAAAGCTGCCATCGCGAACCTGCGACCAAGGCCAACTGTGGCGACGACTCAGCAGGGTGCAGGTGCAGAAGACGGAGAAGGATGTTGAGCCTTGTGGAGCCGAGAAAGAGGCCCTGGTGGCGCTTGGCCTGGCCTTGGCTCATTACGCCATCGTGGTTGCCTGACAATTGGGGACGGTATGCTTCTCATCATACATCTTTTACATCTGTGCGTGCGTGCGTGCGTGCGTGCGTGCGTGCGTGCGTGCGTGCGTGCGTGCGTGCGTGCGTGCGTGCGTGCGTGCGTGCGTGCGTGCGTGCGTGCGTGCGTGCGTGCGTGCGTGCGTGCGTGCGTGCGTGCGTGCGTGCGTGCGTGCGTGCGTGCGTACGTACGTGCGTGCGTGCGTGCGTGCGTGCGTGCGTGCGCGTGCCTGCGTGCGTGCGCGTGCGTGCGTGCGTGCGTGCGTGCGTGCGTGCGTGCGTGCGTGCGTGCGTGCGTGCGTGCGCACGCGCGCGCGTGTCTGTTTCGTGTTCAAGCGGAGTCCACCGCCTGATCAACTTCGGTGACGGTGGCGGCGGCGCCCAGACACTGCGGAAATCGACGTTTGGTCAGTAGTCCCTTGGAGGCCATTCTGTATGGCTTGATGATGACGAGTGTGATCAGAGGGTCCAGCACTCCGTTCATCTCGTAGAGTAGGCCCAACCCCAGCTTAACCAAAGGGGGCTGGTCCCTGCCAGCCGCAACAGCTGTTCCATAGAACACTAGGAAGGGCAGCTGGCAGAGCAGGGGACAGGCCGTCTGCAGCAATGTGGCCACAACCACCCACTGCATCTGCCTCTGCTGTCGATACAGGGTGGGCTGACGACCGAGTCGTTTGAGGTGACGACTCAACTTCCACAAGAGAGCCAGCTGCAGCAGGCAAGCTCCAGCTAACAGCGTCAAGACAGCGCCCATGTCGACGAACCAGAACGCACGCATTAGACTCACTGAGTGGACGTCAGTGCGTTTCAGCATTAAGGAGCGGTAGCCGCCACGGCAGTCCTCCAATCGCCAGTCAAAGTTTACCAGGAGCATTCCCCAGCAAGAAGAGAGAACGAAAGACGCCAACAGGGAGGCGAGACACATGCAGAGTATTGTGCATTTGGTGAACAGTGCGGGGTACTTGGCTGGAAACAGGACGGCGCAAGCGCGACTCACAGTCATTGGCAGAGGTGCTAGACAGTACAAGTACCCCGTGGTTTTGGTTACGAATCCCGCCGCGAAGTTGACCCAGGGAATTCGACGCCAGAAGGCCAGTGGTACGACTGTGGCGAAATTGACGCAGGAGAGGAAGTCGGCCACAGCCACATTGGCCACCATGAATCTGAAGTCGCTGTTCCCATTGACCCTACTATGTTCACTCCAAACGCTGGGCCAGCAGCTGATGCCGATGACAAGCAGGTTGAGCAGCACGCCAACCGACTGGCTGCCAACCATGAAAGTGGTGCGGACAAGGAGCGTCGTCTCAAGAGCGTGCCTCGCCTCAATGGATGAGCAGTTGACGTACATGATTACACGGACACTCGACGCAAATTGTTCGCTTTTCTGTTACTCCTTTCACTGGTTGGCCCACAGTGTAACGTTCCTTCCTTTGATGACGTAATGAAGATATCCCTCTATCCTTGGTGTTTGCAAATAGCAAAGTGCAGAAGCGACGTCCTTTCGAACCTAGAGCCGATTAATTGATTGAATGCCAGAATCAACAGAGTAATCCGAAGTCGGCCGTCTACTGCGGTTACAATTACAGCAAGTCAAACAAAACCAACCTTTAACTTCACTCAATCAGGTGGGTGTCGCTCAAAGGAAAGCCTGTGGAACATAAGGAGGTCCTGTGTCTCGGCGGATTGATGAAGATGTGTGCGTGCACGACAATGCCGTGTATGGCAATGACAATGCAGTGTGTACGACAATGACAATGTATAGTACGGCATTAGACAGCAGGAACAGTTCCGTGGCCAACGATTGTAACACTCTGCAGAGAATCACATCAGCCTGTGTGCGTTTTCAACTTCAGCATCTCGTGCTGCTGATTGCCATTGGGTTGAGGCGCGCCTCGTTCTCTCCTTCTCCTTCTCCTGTTCATCATAGCTCCAGGCCAGACGAATAGGCAGAGTCCGGCAGGCTTGGCGTCGTGTATGTCCTCGAGCAGATGTTTGTATAAGGTCTCTGGCATAAATGCAGTCACAAGAGCCGCCAACAGTGACGCCACTCCGAACAGCGACGGCACCAGCAAACAGTTGGATGCGCCCTGGAAACGGTGGTTTGCGGTGCATCCATAGGGTGCCATGTACGCGCCAGTACTTACATAACATACATACAGTACCCAATCATGCAGGTTCGAAGTTGGGAAGAGCGAAGCTTTAGTCACAACTGCTGTCTGTGGAATTCACCAGCCTCGAAGTCTGCCATGTTTGTTTTATATTTAGAAATAAGTTGCCTAATCGCCCTAAATGTTCGCTACTCGTCATTATTCCTAGGTACTTGTAAATTGTACTTGCTATTGTACGTCCATGATAAATTATACCCACCACATCAGCCACGAAGGGCGCCATAATGCCGCCGATTCTGGAGATAATGCAGCAGAAGGCGACGGACGAACTTCTGATGGTCGAGGGGAACAACTCGGCCCCGTACACAAAGATGGAACAGAACGCCAGGGAAATTGCGAACTTCCCAAACAGCCACATGCACAAAATCGGGGTCTGTAGACTGAATCCTGATTCTGAAGCGAATTTGCATGTTAGGTACAGTGCCAAAGGTACTGTACGTCGTCTAACAATAGGCAGCCGACCAGTCTCCTTCGGAATCAGCATCAGGATCAGCAGAGTGACGCCTGCCATGGCGTGAAAACCTCCCACGACCGCTCTGCGGCCGATTCTAAATTGCAACTTAAGATTTTGTATTCTATCGATCAATAATGCAGATGTAATTTTACAGAAACTCAGCGTTGAATTGTATGTGTGACCTGACCACATACTGTACCTGTTCATCAGGGGCGCACTGAGAACGTAGCCTGGAATTTCAACCAATCCCGAGAGAATAAAGTTAACAAATCTGTCGCCTGCCAGTTTCGTACTAAACAACGACAATCCATAATAGACGAAGGTGTCGCAGAACCTGGAATAATCGGAATTTGTGAGGCTATGAGGCAAGTTGCAAAACATTATCGAAACAAAACCTATCTGCCCCATGTTTGCTTGGCTTACTGTAGTAGACGCACCACAAGTAGGACACGGCCAGAACGTGCCAGAAGAGAATTGGCTCCTTGAAAACGTCCAGAAACGTTCTGTTCTTGATTGCCTTCTCAGAGTATCCGCCTTCGTTGCTGTCTTCATCTTCCTCATCTTCCAAGCACTCGTTCAAGTCGACCTTGACGTTGTTCACTCCGGCGGCCATTCTAATCCACTCCTTGGTTCTTTCCTGGCGATTGGTGGCGGCCAACCAATGAAGGCCCTCAGGCATTATGCTGGAGTGGAAATGAATGCCTTGTGACAAGTTCTCAACCAGAATGCTACAAAATTTCTGACAAATTGGTTTATCGTACGTAAACGCAGGTAAGAGAATAATCTGCTTGTAACACATTGTAGGCAAAGCTAAAACTCAGCATTGCGATTCGTGGTTCCACGACAGTGCTCATAGTGTTCTTAGTATGTAGAGGCATCGTCGGATGCACAAGCAAGGGTTAGTCGCTGTTTGCGCCAAATTGTGCACGTCACATATGTGTGTTAAGGTGTACATATGTACACAATGAGCCCTTGAGACTTGAGCGTCGGTCGACTATGGTATAGTGTAGTGTAGTCGTCTGCCGTTGTATTGTATCGTGTAGTCGTTGTATTGTATCACAGTGTTGACAAGCCAAGGACCAAAGAACTAACCAAATGAAAGTCAGGCAGGCGACGCATTGAATGGAGAAGGCGAACATCAGCCAGCGCCAATTGGGAATCAGATAAGCGAGCACTCCCACCAGACAGTAGCCCCAAGTCCAGAAGAAGCCCATCAGGACGGTACCGTAAGCTCTGAGTTCCAGAGAAACCGATTCACAGCCCAGAATCCAACTGAGGGTGATGGCGCCCTGGTGAATTGATTTGTTGAATACCTAATGACTAGGTAATCTTAAATTTATTCGGCTTTATTTATCAAACCAATTCTATTGAATACTAACAGATAATTCAGTTCAGCTTTAAAATTCGATTTGAGTTTCCGATTATTTTCAGTTAAACCCTTGCTAATTTAATTTTATCGCGTGCGATTCTACAAATAAATTTTGCTTCATCAGTGCCGTTTGGCAATTTTGTTTGCTTGCTTACCCCGTAAAACCAGCCCGTCAGAAATCTAAACGAGGCGAACACAAGATAGTTTGGCGCTAAGGCCGCTCCCAAGCCACATATTCCAAGCAACAGAGAGCTTGCTATGAGCAGAATTCGCCGACCAAATCGGTCGGCCGCTTGCACGATAAACAGCTCGCCAAACATTATCCCAATCATGAATAAGGCACCAGCATACGCAGGGTAGAGCTTCTTGTCGCACACTAAGTTGAACTAAAGGCACACGTCGTCGTCGTCGTCGTCGTCGTCGTCGTCGTCGTCGTCGTCGTCGTCGTCGTCGTCGTCGTCGTCGTCGTCGTCGTCGTCGTCGTCGTCGTCGTCGTCGTCGTCGTCGTCGTCGTCGTCGTCGTCGTCGTCGTCGTCGTCGTCGTCGTCGTCGTCGTCGTCGTCGTCGTCGTCGTCGTCGTCGTCGTCGTCGTCGTCGTCGTCGTCGTTGTTGTTGTTGTTGTTGTTGTTGTTGTTGTTGTTGTTGTTGTTGTTGTTGTTGTTGTTGTTGTTGTTGTTGTTGTTGTTGTTGTTGTTGTTGTTGTTGTTGTTGTTGTTGTTGTTGTTGTTGTTGTTGTTGTGTGTGTGTGTGTGTCGTCGTCGTGTGTTGTCGTGTGTGTGTGTGTGTGTGTGTGTGTGTGTGTGTGTGTCGTCGTCGTCGTCGTCGTCGTCGTCGTCGTGTGTCGTCGTGTGTGTGTGTGTGTGTGTGTGTGTGTGTGTGTGTGTGTGTCGTCGTCGTCGTCGTCGTCGTCGTCGTCGTCGTCGTCGTCGTCGTCGTCGTCGTCGTCGTCGTCGTCGTCGTCGTCGTCGTCGTCGTCGTGCAGTCACAACTTGGATGCTCACCTCGCTGACAACCGTCGTGTCAACGCCATTCGAAAACACAAAACTTGTCCCATTGTGGCCACACTTATGTCGCCCTGCTGTTCCATTAAAGTGGCAAGATTGGTCGAACATCGTGAGATTGCTCAGGTTAGTGCCTTCCACGTCCGTGTCAGAGACGCACGCGAAATCCTTCTTCTCATTGATAAAGGCAGTTGCCATCATCTGGTAGATACCGAAGTACCAAATGGTGTTGCAGAGGGTGAAGACGAGTATCTGATATCGGCCCCACTTTCCTGCATAATAAAATGTTTTGTTAAAATTCGTGCCGCAAAATTCCTCTAAATGAAACCATCCATACCCAGGGCCGCGAGCGCCTTCTCAGGATCGATTCTACCGGCTGTCGTCATCGTAGCCAGCAACTTAGCAACTAAGGAAGGAACTACCGGGTTGTAAAGCGGTCGTCTTAGTAAGTGCGCAAATATTGTGTCTGCTGCGTCAGATACGGACTAAGTACCTATGCTTATCGGAGTATGAAAACGTCCGGGCTTCGTGTGCAGTGCGCATTCATTTGACCTGCGCGCATGCAAGTGTATTGAGTATTCACTGACTGCAAGAGCCAAACGAAAGAACCTCCGACCGACCGACGTCGTTAAGTCGGCGCGCGCGAGCGCAAACGTCGTCCGACAAAAGGAGAGATCTATTTGACAGCCGGGTCGACAGGACAACTGACAAATGCGTCCCTTTGTACTCCGCGAAAGAGGGATGCAGCAACGCAATGCGGCTGGACGACAAACAAACGCAACTATGGCTAAGCCATAGGCAAAGACGGACGTTGAGCCGCAAAGAGTGCTGTTGAGAGATGAGAGTGGTTGTCAGTCGGCTTCGCTTCGGCACATGCTCTTGCTTTGCCGCATCGGTCGGTGGTACGACGTCTCTTCTTCGACCCTCAAGTACTGCATACAGAAATTCGACAACGTGTCACTTTGGCAGCGTCTCATCGGTCGCTCCCTCGACCACCAAACGACCACTGCCTGAATACGAGACAACTTGCTGAATCGTCCGTTGGCCGTCTCGAAAGCGCAGCAGTAGGAACGCGTAGGTCAGAATCAGGCTGACCATCTGAACGGACTGCATGGCGTCGTTGACAGCTACCGTAATCGTAATTCGCAGGGCCTACGGTGAAGAAGGTGCCCCTCTCGAGAGGGAAGGCTCTCCAGGCGGACATTCCCCACTGGCGCTGCTGGGCGATGGTGAACACGAAGCAGTTGACCTGGAAATTTGAAAGCAAATCGTAAAATCCATGCAAGCGAAATGAGACATGAAACAAAGCCCACCGAGTATCTGTCGTCCGGCGTTTCGTTCTCCGGGATGCAAGACAGGACCTCGCAGAGGACGGCTCGCGTCTGAAGCGCGCAGATTGTAGCCACTAGTCGAACGGATTACTGTAGCTCTCGCCTCTTCGTTGGTGGCCGTTCCACTGAAGCAGATCTGCAGCGTGTACAGGGTGGCCAGGGCCACTTGCAGCCCGCTGTAGAGCATGTTGATGGATACGGTGACTTCCCAATTGGGAACTCCCATCGTCTTACCTGAATAACAACTGAATAGACCCATAAATACACAGATTCACAGTGGCGGCGAAACACTGGTTGAGTTGAAACTGGTGTGCAGTTGCGCTCACAATGTCACGAAAGACGACAGCCGCAAGCGTTTGCTGAATCGATCAAATTGGCACGACCCCAGAAAGGGCGAGTGAACAGAGGCAAAATTCCAACCTCATTGTGAGCTGACGAAGCTGGTCTATTAATGGAAAGAACGCGTTCGAAAATTGCAGAACCCTTGCAGCGATCACTCACACTCCTCATCCGTTGGAAAGTCGTCGGGTCGTTCCGGAAAGTGGTTCTCGTTCTGTGTCACATAGAAGATAGTGAGACATAGGGTGGCCAGGGACCAGGCGAGCGACACCAGCACCCAGGGGTTGAAGAGGTCTGACAAGCGAGCCTGAGCCTCTACCAGACTGCTGAACTGCTGGTAGAAGGCGGACAGGGGGACGGCGCTTCCCGCGCGGTGGTTGAGACGAATGGAACGCCGCAGTTGGCCGCACCAGTGCCTGAAAGGTGGACCGAGCATACCATAGTCGAAAGGCCTAGGCCATGCGGCAACAATAACGAATGAAAAACTTAAATTTGAGACGTAACACACACATTTGACCTGCGTATTGGCGTGACATAGGGCAAATATGTACTTGTTCAGCGGATAAGTGGCATTTGTTCTGCTGCATAACATTTCATCCTACCGGAAGAGGTGCATGTCGTGAGACGGAGTCCTCCATAAACTGCCTAGCCATGCTTCCCCACCTGTATTAGGTACATGTCTGCGTTCACATTGTTGTAAATTTGCACACTGACTGTATGTAGGTACACCCCAGGTACCTATGTATGCATTGTACATGTACGTGTCTTAAAAGACAACCCTATCTTCCAATCATCCATTCTCAAACACCTGACGATCCTGTTGGCGAACTCGTAGTAGGCGAGCGGCAGGAAGACGAAGTAGATCAGCAGGGGAACCACCAGCAAACTCAGGTCATTCAGAAAGACACCCATCGGCTCCCCAGTGTAGAAGAACTCGCCCAGACGAATGGTCAGCATACCCAAAGTGGCTGTGACAGTGGGGAGAACCACCACTCCCCAGTGGAGGCGATGGACCAGTCTAAAAGTGGGGGATGGTATTAAGCGAGGCAGCTATTGTATGTTACCTTGTTGCTGTAAGGGTCAATGTTGAATCCTCACAGAACCCCCCCCCCCACCCCCCACCCCCCCAAAAAATAGGCCGAAGGAGGGGAGGGGGGGGGGGGGAGGGGCTTATTGGAGCACTTACGGTGTACACCTAAGCAAGTTTGGAAGACACCATGTACAGGCTGTCTTGCTGCAAGCAGCATGGCATATCATCTTCAGCAAATTATGTGGGTACACTAGACGCCGTCCCTGCCAAACTGACTTGTTGGGGACTAAGTATAGAAGGGTGCTACATGCATGGTAGGCAGCAAACAGCTCTATGCAATCGTGTTAGCGCATCCTTTGTAGATACATAGAAATGGCGCTTACCTACGAATATTGTTGGTAACGTTCTAGGTATATTTTCGACGAGCTCATCAAACCACCCACTTCAGAAATTCGTCCTCTCGAACCACTCCAGAATGCAGGAAGCATTCCGAGTTGCTAAGGCGGCCTGGGGTTTTCCTCATCTCTTCATGTGTGTCGGCCATGGCTTTGATGAATTTCTCGTGTCTGCTCGTGGTCGCCGAGAAACACAGCCAATAGACAATCGCTATGGCTGGCTTCAGCGCTCCGATGTAGCTGGAGACAGTCTGGGCGTGCAGATAGTCGGAAAATATGTCCAAATACGCCAGGGTGACTGTGACGTTCAAGTAGAAGAGATAGGCGAAGAATACGGCCATTAGAAAGTAAGAGAACTTCACGAGAGATGAGACGAGCAGGCCGCAGCGTTTGATACATGGTGTTCTGCCGTAGTAGAAGCCGGAGAAGTGCAGAAGCGTCAAAGTGGGCCTTAGAAGCTTTCTGAATTCCTTTTCTTTCTTCGAGTGGGAGACTTTGAACCATTCCTCGCTTTGGGAGGGTGGAAAGCCGCGAAGCGTCGAACTCTCACTCGAAGACAGCAATTCCGCCTCTCCCCCTCGGTTGACTATGACAGTCGCCGACATTTTCGTGGAGAAATCGTCCGTTTCGACGCGTGTATAGTTTAAGGGGAGAAAGGGCTCAAAACGATCGTTCTTCCACGGCCGACCGGCGGAATTGTCTTCTAGGGGAGGGAGCCGGGCTTAGGGTCTACGACCTTCAATTAGCCATTTTATTGATCGTTCTTCTGAGTGGGAGGTCATAGGAACAGCTGCCCGCCTCCCAAGGTGGGAATGGGGGGATTTTCGAACCCGGTTGAAGGGCGAGATAGGCCCATCGTTTGGCGAAACTGGCTTTTTGCGAATTCGCAGTGGAGCTATGTGTACCCCACTTGTACAGTTGTCACTGAAGTATCATTGGGGTGGTATATTGATAATCGACAAGTGAGTTTGATTATGACCACTCGACCGTCTAACCCAATTTGGCCAAAGAATCAATTCCCAGGGCCGTGCTACGACAGTGGCGAAGTGAGTCTTCGTTAGAAGTGGGCCTACATGTACATTGTAGCGGTTGACTGCTCTGCGGTGTAAAATACAGAACATGTAAATAGCACTTCATTGTCACTCGGCTGCTGACCCCTTCCTTATTCGAAGCGCCGCTATACCACACCACTGTCTGTTTCTTCCGGAACTTCTGCAGCTTCCGTTTATCTCAAAAGCAATTGGGACTAGACATCGTCATGCCAACTCCTGTTGTTGTTGCACGTTACTTGACAAAGGGTGAAATTGGTGATAAATGCAGAAACAGAAGCCAGAAACACACACGAAAGTAATGTAGGCACTTCAGCAATCCACACAAACACGCCAGGAGGCGAAAGAAGCCATGCAATCTGCATTAGGAGCAACCCAACGACAGCAATCTGTTCGAGCCCTTCCTGTATGGTTTGATGACGACGAGTGCGATGAGAGGGTCAACCACTCCATTGGCGAAGTAGAGGAGGCTCAACGCCAGTGTAACCAACGGACGCCGCTGGTCTCCGCCTACGACAATTGTGATCACATAGTATAGCAGGAAGGGTAGTTGGCAGAGCAGGGGACAGGCCGTCTGCAGCAATGTGGCCACGACCACCCACAGCAGCTGCCTCTGTTGGCGATACAGGGTGGGCTGTCGACTGAGTCGGCCGAGGTGACGACTCAGCTTCCACAAGAGCCCCAATTGCAGTAAACACGCGCCGGCCAGGACCGCCACGGCTGTACCCACATCAACAAAGGTTAACACCCCCACCAGCCTCGAGAAGTGGGGTTCTCCACGTTTGGGCGCCCAGATGGTGTAGGCGCCATCGCAGCCAACCAACCGCCAGTCGTGATGGACCAAGAATAGTTCCCAGCATGAGGAGAGGGCAAAGGGTACCAACAGAGAAGCGAGGCACAGGCAGAGTATGGCCCACTTGGTGAACAGTGCGGGGTACTTGGCCGGAGATAGGACGGCGAAAGCGCGGCTCACCGTCATCGGCAGGGGTGTGAGACTGTAGAAGTAGAGTGAGGCATTGGATATGAATCCCGCCGCAAAGCTGACCCAGGGAATGCGACGCCAGACGGCCAGTGGTACGAAAACGGCGAAATTGATGCAGAGGAGTAGATCGGCCACAGCCACGTTGGCCACCATAAATCTGAAGTCGCTGTTACCGACGACTCTGTCGTGCTCTCTCCAGACGCTGGGCCAGCAACTGATGCCTATGACAATCATGTTGAGCAGCAGCCCAATCGACTGGCTGCCTGTTATTAGGACGGTGTATACTATGAGAACAGTGCCTAGCGTCTGCTCCTCGTCGGGCGATGAACAGTTGACATACATGATGAAAGTGCCCAACAGCAAATCCACCAGTATCTGCCTGGCCAACACTAGGCCTTTTCCTTGCTCGGTGCCGCTAATAGATGCCTCTCAGAATAGGAGTTTTCTACATACCAACAGCGGCGCAAATGGCTATGAAGGTCACTGTGGTGTGTGGTGATGTGTCAGTTTTTAGAAGCGATCAATTGAGTAAATGCCAGAAGTGTGCTACATACGCCAACGGTGTAATCCGCAGTCGGCCATTTCCCATGGGTCCCGTTACATAGAGGGCAAACAGAAGCAACGTTTCATTTCATTTCATCTCGATCGAGTGGGTGCAGCTCAAGATACAAATCAAGTGGATTGGTCGATGGAGAGTACCAAATTTACCATCTTCTCATTGCTCCCGTGTGCACTTAGACATCCCTTGCAGGTAACCGCTGGCTCGCTCATGTCATGTTACTGTTGAGAGGGACACGGACTAGTGACGTACTAGAGCATTTCAGATTGATCTAAAGACATTTGGCATCGATCCAAAGCAGTTTGATGCTGCGCCCCTGCCAGTGCATGCAGTGCCTGCGAATACACTTTGGAGTCTCACAACGGTATCTCTGTCATGAGTGGTGACACTGTAAAGTGCTTCTGGTGTGAAATCAAACGTCAGTCACAGCGGGTGCCTTCTGTGGTGCACAACTACGTGTTACTACGACAGTCAGTTCAAGCTATAGATCATCGCGAACCGACAACGGTGTCTGGAGTTATGGCGCTGACAGACAAACAAACACACGGACACAGCTAGGCCGCTTAGTATAAAGGAAGTGACTGCCAGATCAGTCAAGGAGAGCAAGGTGACAAACTCATGATTGAGCACATTAGATCTACGCTACAGTACAGAATCACTGCCACTGATTTGTGCAATGGCACACAAGACAGAACAATGACGAGAGCGTGCACAATAGGTGACACACAGCCTGCCAAGAGCAGAAGTCACTATTTTTTCGCCGCGCCTCAGCGCGGCGAGGTGTATATGTCACAGGCGATGGCCGTCTTCAGGCGATAGCCGTCTAGACGGCTGTCGCCTGGTCGATCAGGCCGCGGCCGTCTAGACGGCAATCGCCTGATGCGTCAGGCCGCGGCCGTCTAGACGGCAATCGCCTGATGCGTCAGGCGATGGCCGTCTTTTCTTTCTCTGTATTAGTTTTGGGCACAGTATATTCCTTCCAGTTCAGGCTACGCTTAGGCTCGCCCTGCGCCCACAGTTCACAAGAGTCAGTCGGCGTCGCAGTCTGGCGGGTCGAAGCTTAGGCTTAACGCGACCGGTGACCGATTTCAGGGCGCGCGGAGCGCGCCCTGAAGTTGGTGGTCGCGCTAAGCCTCAGCTGAGACCCGCCAGGCGCGACGCCGGCCGAGTTTTAGTGCAAACTGTAAGTGGAATAAACACTCCTCCATTTACTTCACCTCCTGCTTAGGCCTGCTCTGCCCCTTCCCTGCTAGCGCTGGAGACAGCTTTCATTTTGAAGACGGCTGTTGACTGGTCCATCAGGCGATAGCCGTCTTTTCGAGCAGAAGACGGCCATCGCCTGACGCACCAGGCGATGGCCGTCTTTTCCCCGAGAAGACGGCCGCAGCCTGATCGACCAGGCGATAGCCGTCTAGACGGCAATCGCCTGAAGACGGCTACTGACTGCAACATACAGGGTGGGCCAAAAAAAGTGAGACCCCTAACTTCGCGACCGCCGTTCTCGAGCGTGACGGCGCATATCAAGCCCCAAGTTGGACAGGACATACTACAGGGTGTTTTTGATAAGGTACCAAAATTTCAGCCCATTTCGTACACCAAAGAGAAGATGGCGTCGTTTTGCGCAGGGTCATGTCGAAAATCGCATGCGGCGCTTTTCACTGCAGGAGATTGTGCTGGAGCTGAAGAAGGCCGAGGAGCAGCTCCAGCACGATCTCCTGCAGTGAAAAGCGCCGCATGCGATTTTCGACATGACCCTGCGCAAAACGACGCCATCTTCTCTTTGGTGTACGAAATGGGCTGAAATTTTGGTACCTCGTCAAAAACACCCTGTAGTATGTCCTATCCAACTTGGGGCTTGATATGCGCAGTCACGCTCGAGAACGGCGGTCGCGAAGTTAGGGGTCTCACTTTTTTTGGCCCACCCTGTATATATACGGATGACAATGTCTGTCTGTGTGTCTGTGTGTCTGTGTGTCTGTCCGTCGCACAAAAGTAAGATAAGTGGCATATGTGGTCAAGTAGAGTCAAGGTCGCTGAGTACGGATCCGATGTCCGTTTCTGTTGCTAATTTCGCATTTTCGAGTTATTTACAATTAAAATATATAAATGCCGAAAATCGACTTTTTGCCTGATGCGCTAGCGGCAAAATTTCTTCAGGAATGGAAAGAGCATAGACCGCGGATAATTTGTAACACAAAAGAGATTTTTTTCAAATGTGGAATTTAGTAGAAATACGCGATTATTTGTCAAAATTTTGCAAATTGACAAGAATAGAACGTCATTTATTGACGAATGTGAATGCAGAAATGGTAAGGCCGTATGTCAATACGAATTTGTGACATAGTTTTGCAAATTTAATGAATTGCAATTTCGAGATATTTTCGATTGAAATACGAATATGTCGAAAATCGACTTTTTCGTCTGAAGAGCTAGAGGTGAAATTTCTTCAGAAATGGCAGGGACATAGCCCACGGATAATATGTAACACAAACTAAAATTTTTGCAAATGCAGAATTCGGTAAAACACGCGATTATATGTCAAAATTTCATAAATCAACAAAAATAGAATGTCGTTTTTTTGCGAATTTGAACGCAGACATGGTAAGACCGTATGTCAATAAGAATTTGTGGCATAGTTTTACTGTTTTAATAAATTCCAATTTCGAGATATTTAGAATTAAAATTCATAAAAAATGTCAAAATCGACATTTTCGTCTGATGGCCAGAACAGCTGTTTATTGATGAATGTGCACTCGGAAACAGAAATGCGTACGACGAACACAAAAATTCGCTCGCACCAAACTTTTGGCAAGTTTTTTTGTTGGATGTGACGTTTTCACACAGGCAGGAAACATCAGATAAACGGCGTCGTATCATGCCGATAACATATAGCGAACGCGGCGATATCACTGAGCTTTAGATCAGCTGTACAGACAACCGTATCGTGGGGATAGCTGCACTTGGCATTAAGGTACACGTTCTCAAGGAACTTTCTCCTAATACGGCTAACGATGTGTACAAAGTTTACTATACTGTTCACCAAGATTTGACAGGCACAAAGTATAGGTTGAACTTTTTACACACACAGCTTGTTTCGCCGCGCCTCAGCGCGGCGAGGTGTATATACGGATGACAATGTCTGTGTGTCCGTCCGTCCGTCCGTCCGTCCGTCCGTCCGTCCGTCCGTCCGTCCGTGGCACCGAAGTAAAATATGTGACATGTGTGGTCAAATAGAGTCGAGGTCGCTGAGTACGGATCCGGTGTCCGTTTGTGTTGCTAATTTCGCATTTTCGAGATATTTGCAATTAAAATTCGAAAATGTCGAAAATCGACTTTTTCGTCTGATGCGCCAGCCGCGAAATTTCTTCAGAAATGGAAGGAGCATGGACCGCGGTTAATTTGTAGCACAAACGAATTTTTTTTGCAAATGTGGAATTTAATAGAAATACGCGATTATTTGTCAAAATTGCATAAATTGACTAAAATACAACGTTGTTTATTGACGAATGTGAATGCAGAAATGAAAAGGTCGTATGACAATAAAGATTTGTGACGTAGTTTTGCAGTTTTTAAAAATTGCAATTTCGAGATATTCACAATTAAAATTCGAAAATGTCGAAAATCGACTTTTTCGTCTGATGCGCTAGCCGCGAAATTTCTTCAGAAATGGAAGGAGCATGGACCGCGAATAATTTGTAACACCAAAGAAATTTTTTGCAAATGTGGAATTTAATAGAAATACGCGATTATTTGTCAAAATTGCATAACTTGACTAAAATACAACGTCGTTTATTGACGAATGTGATTGCAGAAATGGAAAGGTCGTATGCCAATAAAGATTTGTGACGTAGTTTTGCAGTTTTTAAAAATTGCTATTTCGAGATATTTTCAATCAAAATATGGAAATGTCAAAAATCGACTTTTTCACCTGATGATATAGCGGCGGAATTTCTTCAGAAATGGAAGGAGCATGGACTGCGGATAATTTGTGATGCAAGAGAAATTTTTTGCAAATATGGAATTTAATAGAAATACGTGATTATTTTTAAAAGTTTCATGAATCAACAAAAATAGAACGCCGTTTTTTTCGCTCGGCCTCAGCCGAGCGAACCCTATCAAGAGCTCGGCGTGCGTGCGTACGTACGTACGTATGTGCGTGGGTCACGCTCGCTTCGGGCTTAATAACTCGCTCGTCCGACGTCGTAGGGTGGAGTTTGAGACATCGTCGAGTAGCCTGCGGACTCCTCTCGCCGTCTGAGTGGTCGAAACCAAAACAACTTTTCAAAATCGCGCGCTACAGTATCCCAAAGTGGGGTCCATTTTAAGATCAAAGTTGACCAAACCTAGTCAAATCGCATATCAAAATGAAGCGCTCGAGCGCCTGAGCAAGAAGCCGACAATGAAAATTTCGAAAGTTTGAACAGAGGGCTACAGTAACCAAAACGTGTCGGAAAGTGCTGATTTTGGCATAGTCGCGGGCTCTATAACTCGCTCGTCTGACGTCGTAGGATGGAGTTTGAGACATCGTCGGGTAGCCCGCTGACTCCTTTAGCATTCTAAGTGGTCGAAACTATAATAAGTTTTCAAATTTGAGCGCTACAGTATCCCCAAGTGGGGTATATTTTAAGGCAAAAGTTGACCGAACCTAGTCAAATCGCATATCAAAATGAAGCGCTCCAGCTCCTGAGCACGAATTCGACATTGAAAAGTTTCAAAAGTTTAAACAGAGCGCTACAGTAACCAAAACGCGTCGAAAACTGAAAACAACACCTTTGCTTCGGGTTTAATAACTCGCTTGTCTGACGTCGCTGAGTTGAGTTCGACACATTGACGGGTAGCCCTCGGACTCCTCTCGTGAACTGTGACGTCGACATTGTAACAAGTTTTAAAAATTGCGCGCTACAGTATCCCAAAGTAAGGTTCGCGAAAAGTCAAAACTTCATCAAACCTAGTGTAATCGCATATCAAAGTGAAGCGCTCGAGCTCCTGAGCACGAATCCGACAACAAAAAGTTTTGAAAGTTTAACTAGAGAGCTACAGTATCCAAAGCGCGTCGAAAACTGGAAACGACACGCTTGCTTCGGGCTTAGTAACTCTCTTGTCTGACGTCGCTGAGTTGAGTTCGACACATCGACGAGTAGCCCTCGGACTCCTCTCGTGAACTGTGACGTCGACATTATAACAAGTGTTAGAAACTGCGTGCTACAGTATCCCAAAGTAAGGTCCGCGAGAAGTCAAGACTTCATCAAACCTAGTGTAGCCACATATCAAAATGAAGCGCTCGACCCCATGAGCACGAACTCGACAACGAAAAGTTTCAAAAGTTTAAACAGAGGGCTACAGTAACCAAAACGCAATGAAAACTGCAGATTTTGATTTGTTATATCTTGGCACTCGTGCGTTGCAGAGCGGCGGTCTTGACATCTCTGGAGAGCTCACTGCAAGCCAACATCAAATCAAGCTCACA
Organism: Linhomoeus sp. GSCO2_2; assembly: GCA_030248115.1. Classification (NCBI taxonomy): domain Eukaryota; kingdom Metazoa; phylum Nematoda; class Chromadorea; order Monhysterida; family Linhomoeidae; genus Linhomoeus; species Linhomoeus sp. GSCO2_2. The sequence goes on along the minus strand of JASAMZ010008853.1, from coordinate 43,828 downwards.
ATTAACCTTAGTTTTGTGTTAGATTCCAGTGTCTTTTTTAAATTCAGTCTGAAAAGATGATTTTCTTAGTGTAAAGAATTAAACCCGAGCGATACCAATGTTGCGTAGCAAGACCACTCCAAAAAGTGTAGTCGCGAGGAGAGTCAAAGACGCTGCACGAAACCGGAAAGGGCCTCGCTACAATCTCAGTAAAAATTTAAAACTCAAAACCACTCCGCTTTTTAAAAGAGACTTGTTTACGAATTTGAACGCAGGAAAGGGTAAGGCCATATGTCAATAAGAATCTGCTGAACAGCTGTTTATTGATGATAATGATGAATGTGCACTCGGAAACAGAAATGCGTACGCTGAACACAGGAATTCGCTCGCACCAAACTTTCGGCAAGTTTTTTTGTTGGATGTGACGTTTTCACACAGGTAGGAAACATCAGATAAACGGCGTCGTATCATGCCGATAACATATAGCGAACGCGGCGATATCACTGAGCTTCAGATCAGCTGTACAGACAACCGTATCGTGGGGATAGCTGCACTTTCATCAAGGTACACATTCTCAAGACACTTTCTCCAGATGCGGCTAACGATGTGTACAAAGTTCACTATACTGTTCACCAACATTTGACAGACACAAAGTATAGGTTGAACTTTTTGCACACACAGCTTGTTTCGCCGCGCCTCAGCGCGGCGAGGTGTATATGTTAAAGTGACCACCCGAGTTCCGGGAGAACCCGAGTACTCGGGTTCTCCCTGGTTATTTAGTGAGAACCCGAGTACTCGGGTTCTCACTGATGGAGATAGTGAGAACCCGAGTAGAGTGGCCGACAAGCTGCGTATGACCGAGGGCCGATGAAACTGTAAGGGGCGGCCCCTCCAAACCGCGCAATCTCTGGTCGGCGAGGCACAGCCGGCCTGAGCAGGAGGTGAAATAGATGGAGGAGTGTTCATACCACTTAACGTTTGCACTAAAACTCGGTCGGCGTCGCGCCTGGCGGGTCGAAAACTGAGGCTTAGCGCGACCACCAACTTCAGGGCGCGCTCCGCGCGCCCTTAAGTCGGTCACCGGTCGCGTTAAGCCAAGCTTCGACCCGCCAGACTGCGACGCCGACTGACTCTTGTGCACTGTGGGCGCAGGGCGAGCCTAAGCATAGCCTGAATTCAAAGGAATATACAGCTGTCAAAGACACATAATCCTAATGTCAACCGGACTTCCTCAAATTACGTTACAAATGCTTTCCCCAAATTAGAAGCTGCTATAGCGGGGATTATTTGTCCACTATGTAACTTGGTAGGTTTAATTGTACTGCGCGGGCGCCCTCGGTCGAGCGCGCCCTGCCGCCCGCCGCCTCTCTACTCGGGTTCTCACCAATTGCATCAGTGAGAACCCGAGTACTCGGGTTCTCACTAAATAACCAGGGAGAACCCGAGTACTCGGGTTCTCCCTGAACTCGGGTTCTCCCCGTGACATATATATACGGATGACAATGTCTGTCTGTCTGTCTGTCTGTCTGTCTGTCTGTGTGTCCGTCCGTCCGTCCGTGGCACCGAAGTAAAATATGTGGCATATGTGGTCAAGTAGAGTCGAGGCCGCTGAGTACGGATCCGGTGTCCGTTTGTGTTGCTAATTTCGCATTTTCGAGATATTCGCAATTAAAATTCGAAAATGTCGAAAATTGGCTTTTTCACCTGATGACATAGCGGCGAAATTTCTTCAGAAATGGAAGGAGCATGGACTGCGGATAATTTGTAATGCAAGAGAAATTTTTTGCAAATATGGAATTTAATAGAAATACGTGATCATTTTTCCAAATTCCATAAAGCAACAAAAATAGAACGTCGTTTTTTGACGAATTTGAACGCGGAAATGGTAAGGTCGTATGCCAATAAGAATTTGTGACATAGGTTTACATTTTTAACAAATTCCAATTTCGAGATGTTTAAAATTAAAATTTTAAATTAATGTCTATCGAGATTTTCGTCTGATGGCCAGAACAGCTGTTTATTGATGATAATTATGAATGTGCACTCGCAAACAGAAATGCGTACGTTGAACACAGGAATTCGCTCGCACCAAACTTTTGGCGAGTTTTTTTGTTGGATGTGACGCTTTTACACAGATAGGAAACATCAGATAAACGGCGTCGTATCATGCCGATAACATATAGCGAACGCGGCGATATCACTGAGCTTCAGATCAGCTGTACAGACAACCGTATCGTGGGGATAGCTGCACTTGGCATTAAGGTACGCATTCTCAAGACACTTTCTCCAGATGCGGCTAACGATGCGTACAAAGTTCACTATACTGTTCACCAACATTTCACAGACACAAAGTATAGCCCAATGGAGATGGCAGACGTCTGTCACCCCCCCCCCCCCCTGACAGACGTCTGTCACCCTAGGTCTGGGTGGGCAAACTCAAATGCTCGATGTGGAAATGTCACACCCCAAATTGCGTGTAAAACCAACAATTCTATTCGTAATGATGTGCACATCCATTGCCAATCGATTGATCACTTGTCATTCTTCTGTGTACAAACCACTGTTCACCACGTGAAACTGTAATCTTCGCGCTTCAGTGTTGAGCCACCAGATTGTCTGTTGTCTTCATCGCATAGATTGCTGCTGCAGTGTTTGCATGTCAATATCGAAAATCCTATCCACAGATACCTGATGTATTGGCCCGATGCAGCGGATAAGCACACATGTCATTATCGCATCACGTGAACCGCATTTGGACACCGTATCCATTCTAACAGCCAACTGCGTTTGCACACTGCTTCAATACCTATCCATTTGGACTGTTCGGCTATGATCTGTATCAGAATGGCCGAGTGCATATACAACAATCTTACCAGCCGCAGCTGGTGGTCTCAAAAAAGACTGTCAACACCCACCATGGAAAAGGTAAGGATAGGGTGAGTGGATCAGTCTTCTTTGTTGTTGTTAGTCAACAAATATGAAACTCAAGGTTCGATCCTTTGAACTGACCATCTAGTCTCAGAAGATTGTCACATTAGTAGCGATGGTGACATTCCTCTGTGGTGGCAGTTATTACTGGGTGTCCCACTCCAGTGCGAGGTTACTATGCCTTCAGTGTTTTCTGTTCTGCACATACACCTATTTACGGGCATGGATTGATCATTAATTTAGCTTGCATAATGCGTGTTTGTTTCAGAGCCTGCAATAGAAGGCAGCCGTGGTCAGTTTTGGCATGGGTCCCACCTCCTGTCCAGCCCACCAATCACAGACCGATGGGACACCGGGGCCCAATTTGCTGGACTGATGGGATAGCTGGACTGATGGGATAGCTGCCCACCCAATGGGACACTCATTCCCCAAGGCCAGCCCCATGAGACAGGCACCACCAACCCAAGACCTCCGGTTGGGACACCGATGCCCCAGAGTCAACATGATGGGAAAGGAGCTTGACAGTACCCACATGCTGGGACGCATGCATACATGTTGGGATCATTAGTGGCTATAGAAACTGTGAATTTACTACTGTGATAGAAGTGCATGTATGTATGCAGAAATGGCTACCAAAACAATGACTGCACTTTTCTGGATGCACAGTTGAGCTGTCATCATATTTTGTTCATCCCTGCATGGTGTTGGTGAAGTCAATTGTCATATATTCGGATCAAGAAACCAGTTTGGATCTGTGTGAATTTGCCAGGTCCAATACAGCTCTGAGACACCCAGGAAATGTCAAGATCATTAGTGGCTGTAAAAACTGTGAATTTACTACTGTGATAGAAGTGCATGTATGTATGCAGAAATGGCTACCAAACAATTGCTGCACTTTTCTGGATGCACAGTTGAGCTGTCATCATATTTTGTTCATCCCTGCATGGTGTTGGTGAAGTCAATTGTCATATATTCGGATCAAGAAACCCGTTTGGATCTGTGTGAATTTGCCAGGTCCAATACAGCTCTGAGACACCCAGGAAATGTCAAGATCATTGGTGGCTGTAAAAACTGTGAATTTACTACTGTGATAGAAGTGCATGTATGTATGCAGAAATGGCTACCAAACAATTGCTGCACTTTTCTGGATGCACAGTTGAGCGGTCATCATATTTTTTCATCCCTGCATGGTGTTGGTGAAGTCAATTGTCATATATTCGGATCAAGAAACCCATTTGGATCTGTGTGAATTTGCCAGGTGCAATGCAGCTCTGAGACGCCCAGTAAATGTCGGGATCATTTAGTGGGTGTAGAAACTGCTATTATTACTGTGATAGAAACGCATGTATGCATGTGGAAATGACTGCCAAACAATGACTGCACTTTTCTGGATGCACAGTTGAGCTGTCATCATATTTTGTTCTTTCCTGCATGATGTTGATGAAGTCAATTGTCATATATTTGGATCAAGAAACCCATTTGGATCTGTGTGAATTTGCCAGGTACAATACAGCTCTGAGACACCCAGGAAATGTCAAGATCATTAGTGGCTATAGAAACTGTGAATTTACTACTGTGATAGAAGTGCATGTATGTATGCAGAAATGGCTACCAAGCTATGACTGCACTTTTCTGGATGCACAGTTGAGCTGTCATCATATTTTGTTCATCCCTGCATGATGTTGATAAAGTCAATTGTCATATATTCGGATCAAGAAACCCTTTTGGATCTGTGTGAATTTGCCAGGTACAATACAGCTCTGAGACACCCAGTAAATGTCAAGATCATTAGTGGCTGTAAAAACTGTGCTGTTATTACTGTGATAGAAGGCATGTATGCATGCAGAAATGACTACCAAGCAATAACTGCGCTTTTCTGGATGCACAGTTGAGCTGTCGTCATATTTTGTTCATCCCTGCATGGTGTTGGTGAAGTCAATTGTCATATATTCGGATCAAGAAACCCATTTGAATCTGTGTGAATTTGCCAGGTCCAATACAGCTCTGAGACACCCAGTAAATGCCGGGATCATTAGTAGGTGTAGAAACTGTACTATTATTACTGCGATAGAAATGCATGTATGCATGTGGAAATGACTGCCAAACAATGGCTGTGCTTTTCTGGATGCACAGTTGAGCTGTCTTCATATTTTTTTCATGCCTGCATGATGTTGGTGAAGTCAATTGTTATATGCGGATCAAGAAACCCATTTGGATCTGTGTGAATTTGCCAGGTACAATACAGCTCTGAGACACCCAGTAATGTTGGGATCATTACTGGGTGTAGAAACTGCTGTTATTACTGTGATAGAAATGCATGTATGCATGCAGAAATAACTGCCAAACAATGACTGCAATTTTCTGGATGCACAGTTGAGCTGTCATCATATTTTGTTTATTCCTGCACGATGTTGGTGAAGTCAATTGTCATCTATTTGGATCAAGAAACCCATTTGAATCTGTGTGACTTTTTTCAAGTACAATACAGCTCTGAGACACCGAGTAAATGTTGAGATCATTAGTGGGTTTAAAAACTGTGCTGTTGTTATGGTGATAGAAGTGCATGTATGCATGCAGAAATGACTGCTAAACAATGACTGTGCTTTCCTGGATGCACAGTTGAGCTGTCGTCATAATTTCTTCATCCCTGCCTGATGTTGGTAGAGTCAATTGTCATACTGTTGGATCAAGAAACCCATTTGGTTGGTCGGAGACTACTGCATGTGAAATCCCATTTTATATCTGTTTAAAGTTGCTGAAATCTTTTGTTGAACATTAGTTCGTTTCTGATTGTGACACCCTGGTAGTAATACGGATGCAACCCAATGTTGTAGGCAGTGTTAGGGTATGTCGTATATGCACTTTGCTGCTGCAATGTATGTTAGGATGTGTACATCTGTCCGGATGGAGTGACTATGTTTACACCCTTGTCTTTATCTTGTGTCGCTTACATGCACTGATCCAGCAGATTTTTTTTTGAGTATGTACACCAATTTCTCGATGTGATCACATCGACACTTCAGCAATGATGGATATAACATTTACACAAGTATGTGCATTTCTACACGCTAGATGGAAAGCCAGTGTCCGAAGTGGTTTATGGATGGTAAAATATCTGTCACCTGATCTGTCACCTGCGAAAATATCGATTTTCCATTCAGTCAAGGGTGTTTACAGCCCCAAAATTTGGTTCAGTTTCACACTTTTCGGGTTGTGCACACCGCCAAATTTTGGCCGAACACGAGTCAAATCTGGGTTTAGCCTAAATCACAGATCTGTGATCTGCCATCCCCAATGGGATAGGTTGAACTTTTTACACACACAGCTTGTTTAGTTTACACATCAGCTGTAGATCAGCTCTGTTGTCTGCGTTCCTCAAGAGGAGCAGCAGGCCAGCAGTCTCTTTGATACTTTTCTGTACGGCTTGCTGACGACCATTGCGATCTTAGGGTCCAACACGCCATTCATGAAGTACAAGCCGTTCAGGCCCAGCACAACCAGCGAATGCCTAACATAGCCTGTGACACTAGTGATCATATTGTATAGGAAGAAGGGTAGCTGGCAGAGCAGGGAAGAGGCCGTCTGCAGCAGAGTAGCAACGATCACCCACAGGATCTGCCTCTGCTGTCGATACAGGGTGGGCTGTTCATTGAGTCGCTTGAGGTGGCGACTCAGCTTCCACAAGAGTGTCAGCTGCAGCAAGCAAGCGCCGACCAACATCGCCATGATAGTATTCGCATCGGCGTACCACAACACGTCCAATAGCCACAAGAAGTCGGCTCCGCTTGTTTTGGTATGAAATTACGATAGGCGCCTTCGCAGCCAACCATCTGAAAGTCGAAGTGACCCAAGAAAAGTTCACGGCATGCAGAGAGTGCAAAGGATGAGAGCAGAGTAGTGAGGCATAGACAGAGTATTGTCCATGTTGAGAACAATGAAGGATACTTGGCTGGAAATAGGACGGCGCAAACGCGACTAGCTGTCATCGGCAGCGGTGCGAGACAGTACAAGTAGGGTGTCGTATTAGCTACGAATGCCGCAACAAAATTGACCCAGGAAATTCGTTGATACGCGGCCAGTTGTGCGAAAGTAGCGTAATTGATGCAGGTCGGCCACCGCCACGTTGGCCACCATAAACCTGAAATCTCTGTTGCCAGCGACTCTGTCGTGCTCTCTCCAGACGCTGGGCCAGCAACTGAGGGCGATGACAAGCAGGTTGAGCAGCAGCCCCATCGACTGGCTGCCATTAGAATTAGGATTAGGACCATTAGGACCATTAGGACTACCATTAGGATGGTTATGACAACGAGTCTAGTCCTCAGTGTCAGTTCCTCCTCAGTTGAGCAGCTGACGTACATGACTACGACGAACTTCTACAGAAGAGAACCGTACGTGTCTCATTGTTTGGTATGGAGGAGAGTTTTGTATCAATAAATTGTACTGAGACGCGACGTCATTCTGTAGCCGATCAGTTGAGTAAAGGATAGAAGTGTGCTAAGTCAACAGTGCCATACGAAGTTGGCAGCCTCCTGTGGATATAATTACATCAAGAGCAAATAGAAGCCGGCCTTCACCTGATCTTGCTCGATTGGGCGCATTGCAAGAAGAATTGCATTGCAAAAGCATCTGGATCGGTCAATGTAAAGTGCAGGTTGGCATCACCGAGGCAGTAATTCATGATTACGGACACACCCATACAGATCAATTTCGTGTAACTAATGGGCTCTGTCCAGAGAATGTTCTCCAGCCAAGTCGGATTAGATACTCCTTACCGGCTTACCTCCCTCTCCACCCCCCCCCCACCCTCCAAATATCCCCTGTAGCACCATTTGCAGCTGCAAGGGCGCTGTGTCATACTTCTCGTAAGTTCTGCATTCAAGATATCACGAACAAAAAGCCAGTAGTCTCTTCGAGGCCATTCTGTAGGGTTTGATGACGCCGAGTGCGATCAGAGGGTCCGCCACTCCGTTTAGCTCGTAAAGAAGGGTCAATCCCAGCACAACCAATGGTTGTTGGTCCCAGCCTACGACACCAGTGACACAGTAGTATAGCCCATACGTATGCGTTACGGGCGTTTTTGCCCGTAACGCTCATTTTGAAATTTCTTGGCGGAATTTACTAAATTTTTCTAAAAATATCACGCAAGATTTATTTTGGAGGAAAAAAAACACAAAATGTTGGAGTAGGTTTTTTTCCAGATTGCGTTACAAGATCGGGGCGGACAGAGAAGAAAATTCACTCCAAGAAAAACATTGAAGGTGGTGTTACTTGTGTTGTGTTTTTGGCCGAGTCCACAACAGGATTCCAATTAGGGACTTTGGTTCGAACCACACACCGACGAGCGTAGAGCAAGGAACAGGAATAGAGCGAGAAAGCAGGACGAAGTGACACAGCAACCGCGCGGCGACTATTTATAGTACCGGCCTATAGAATGTTCCAGAAGCGAAGGTTCTAGAATCACACCTGATAAGATCTCACTTAGAGATAAGATCGCGCTCTAGAAACTTCCTGAACAATACCTACTACAGCAGTGTTGCGAAATACTATGTACGTATTGATCGCAATCACAACATTCCTCCCCACCAGGCTTGAGGCCGATCAGGAAAGTTCAGCAGCACTGCGGCTGTTTCGGCTTACGCTGGCGAGTGGAGCGGCGAGGATTGTGCGGCCCATATTCTCCTCCAGTCGGTTGACGAGGGTTCGGACGCTTTGTCGAGGGAACCGCTCGCTCCTCTTGAGGCGCAGTAGTGGGAGGCGTCGTAGAGAAGTCCTCCCCAGGCTCACTGTCCTCAGGGCTGTAGTAGCGTAGGCGCAGTTGCTCGATGTGTCGTCGCCAAGTGGGACCCTTGGGAACAACTCGGACGTTGCAGCTGCGACTGCCGAAGACCTTGGTGATGGTGGCAGGCACCCGTCGTGGATCCTTGTCTCGGCGTGGCCCATAGTAGAGCGCGTAGACAGCTTGTCCCACCTTATAGGCTTGACCCACTTTTGCCACTGTCTGAGACTGACGACCTTGTGCGACGTGGACTGGCGATGGCAGCAAGGCGTCGATCTTGGTGCGAATCTGCCGACCGTTCAGGAGCTCGCTGGGAGACTGACCCAGTGGCAGCGGCGTTCGACGGTACATCATCAGGCATTCCTGCAGGGCGACCTTTGGAGGAAGCGACGATTTCCTCAAGGCTTGCTTGAAGGTCTGCACCAGGCGCTCGGCTGGCCCATTGGTGGCAGGATGGTAAGGTGCCCCAGTCAGGTGGATGATGCCTGGCTCTTTGCACCATTCTTGGAATTCCTCAGACTTGAAGGTGGTGGAGTTGTCCGACACGATGGTGTGCGGATAGCCAAAGTGGGCGAAGTCTTGCTCCAGGAGATCAGTGGTGGCCTTTGTCGAAGTGGAGCTCGTCGGATGGACGCAGGGATACTTGGAGTAGGCGTCGACCAGAACCAGCCAGTTGGTGCCCATGAAGTTGATGGCGTGGTCAACGTGCACTCGACTCCAAGGCTTCTCTGGGAGCATCCAGGGATGGATCGGCGGCTTCTCGGCCTTGTTCTGGTGCTCCGCGCAGGAAGAGCACTGGCGGCAGCAGTCGGCGATCATCTGGTCGATTCCCGGCCAGTAGACGGCGGTGCGCGCCAGCTGCTTCATCCTCTGCATCCCAAAATGACCCAGGTGGAGTAGATCCAGGACTTGGGCATGAAGCGATTTTGGAACCACCACTCTGTTGCCGTAGAGCAGACAACTGTTGACACTGGAAAGCGAAGTAGAAATCTTCTGAAGCCCCTGAAGAGTAGGCAAGTCCTCCGCTGGCAGATCCGTTGGCAGATTGGCAGGCCACCCTTCTCGGCAGAAGCGCATGGCGAGCGAAATGGCAGGTCGTTGAGGCTGGACTTGACCACGTGAATCTCGCTCTGGGATGACTTGTGGATCATCTTGTCCAGCGAAATACCCAATTTCTGAATTCCCAGATGACCCAGGATGTTGAGACGTGGCACCCTGGACACATAAAACTGCAGCAGGGCAGTTTTGCACTTGGCTGGACCCAGAGCCTTGCAGCGAGGCTTGGCGTCAGCCTTGAACGATCCCAGCACTGGAATAGGGTGGTCCGTAGCGGAGGCGAAAGCCTTGGACGCTTCCTGGAGAGGCGGCTGGCCCAGCTGCTTCCACTGGTCCTCAGACAGGATGTTGGCCCCTGCTCCAGTATCCAACTCAAAGTTGACCGTGGACCCTTTGACTTGTACTGGGACTTGTAGCGAAGGAATGGAGGTCTCGCTGGCGTCCTTGACCGTGGAGAACTTCTCCATCTCCTTGACGCAGTGGGTCTGGACCGGAGGCTTGGCGCGCTTGGCCTGGCAGACCGTAGCGATGTGGCCTTGCTTGCCACAGGAATGGCAGGTCGCGTCGCAGAACCTGCAGTCGTTCCTTGCGTGATCTCGCCCACAGGAATCGCACTTCTTCGCCTTGTCGCCTTGACGTGGACGCTGAGGTGGAGCCCTTTTCTTCTGGCGCTTTGGAGTGATCTTGTTCACTGGACTGCCTTGTCCAAAGACCGTCTCCTTGGCAACCTTGGCAGCTTCTTCCACCTCGACAGCGATGTCGATGGCCTTGGCGAAGGTCAGCTCATCATCAGAGACCTTGAAAACCGCTTTCAGGACAGCCTCGTTGTTGATGGAGCAGATGAAGTTCGTCCGCATGGCCTCATCCTGGGGATCTTCAATGCCCGTGAAGTTGCAGGTGCCGCTTTCTGACGTATGCGGGCTGCCAACTCTTGTGGGCTCTCCCCAGGCTTGCGCTTGGTGTCCGACCAAAACTTGAAGCGCTCACGAACGATGAACCTCTTAGGGTCGAATTGCTCCTTCATGAAGGCGCTGATCTCCTCCATGTTGAGGGCGTTGATGTCCTTCGGCGGCGTCTGTTGGGCGGCGAGGTTGGCCAGCATCTTGTAGACCACGGGCTGCTGATTGGTGAGAAAGACTTGGCTCTGCTTGCCCTCTGGAACGGAGTTGGCCCCAACGAAGGTCTTGAACCGGTTCCAGTAGTCCTCCCACAGTTCTGACGCAGAATCGAATGGCGCGAACGCTGGAATAGCCGCAGCCGGTAGCGTCGCAGTAGCAGCCTCAGATGTGGCGTTTCCTCCCCCCAGGCGTTCAAGCAGGGCTTGGAGTTGCTCCTGGTGGGCAGCTTGTTGAGCGGCTTGTTGAGCAACCAGCTGCTCCTTCTGCTGCTTCATCTCCTCCTTGTGCTGCTTCTTGAGCACTTCGATGAGCTCGGCGAGATCGCTCATGGCTGGCGTGGAACCTCAGCTGTAGAATCCTCAGCAGGCAGGTGTGGAATCTGCACAGTCACGCCACAAAACACAAAGCCACAAGAACAGCTGTTTATTGATGAATAATATGCTCTAGGAAACAGAAATGCGTACGCTGAACACAGGAATTCGCTCGCACCAAACGTTTGGCAAGTTTTTTTGTTGGATGTGACGTTTTCACACAGGTAGTAAACATCAGATTAACGGCGTCGTATCATGCCGATAACATATAGCGAACGCGGCGATATCACTGAGCTTCAGATCAGCTGTACAGACAACCGTATCGTGGGGATAGCTGCACTTGGCATTAAGGTACACATTCTCAAGACACTTTCTCCAGATGCGGCTAACAATGTGTACAAAGTTCACTATAATGTCCACCAAAATTTGACAGACACAAAGTATAGGTTGAACTTTTTACACACACAGCTTGTTCACTCTGCGCTTAACAGTCGTGGGGAACCCTTCGTCAGCTTGCAAATAGTGGTCTGGTATTGTAGACAGTACGCTAACAGGCTGGTTGTCACTCCACGTGCACACGTCCACACTTCCTGCAATAGTCATTTGCTTTCGCACACTCAGTCACTCACCCACTCACTAAGTCACAAGACCGCACCATCCTCAGTTGATGCCCACAAGGAGTGAGACCGTGGAAGAGTGTCGGCTTTGGAACTTCCCTTCATAATCTCCTTGGGCACATGCCCCTTGTTCATCAAGGTGCCAACCCACCATGTTTTCCACTGAGTGGCGAATGCGTAAGCGACAGATGGCATTGTGTAGCCCCGATCGGTTATTATCTACAAGCAGAAAGACATCAAATATTAAAGCGTATAATTTGGGACCGACCGCCCAATTTTATGTGCGCAGGAAATATGTGCACAGTACAGCAGCAGACCTCCCACAGATGTTTTCTAAGCATCACATCACTTCTAGACAGTGGAATGTTTGTCCGGACTCCTATAAGAGGGAGACGTCGTATATGGGATGCCATTCTCGTCTTCTTCACACACCACCTTTTGGGCACTGCGTTGGACTTTGGTCTGGACCTTGGGCACCTGCTTGGCTTTCCCGCACTGAAGTGGATGGACTGAGACCTGCTGGTGAGTGAGTGAGTTAGCAAATGAGAGTAAGTGGGTGAGTGGTGTTGAATGGGTGAGCAGTTGAGCAAGAAGCCAGTGGAGTCAGTGAGTGAAAAAAAATCCCCCAAGATTTTTAGTATTTGGTGTGTTTTTGAGGTTTGCGCGTGTTTCTAGTGAAACATCATGCACTTGTGCAGAACGTTTAAGCCGAATGACAGTCACAGTGTTATTGCTAATATTGGCACAACATTTGAGACCGAACCTGAAAGGCCAATGGAGCAAATAAACATAGAACAGATCAACCTGGGGCAGGTCCAGATGAATGAAGAGCCAGAGGAGCCCAAGCGGGAACCGATCGACGAGGAGCACCTCCAGATGGATGACGAACCAGAAGAGAACCCCATTCACAAGGGTACACAGACCTATGACGGCAACAAGAAAGTTGGGTCAGTAAGTCTTCGTTTAATGTGTTAATGTACTAGAGCTAGGGAAAAGTATGTACACTTCACTGTTCAACAGTATGTACCACTAAACATTAACATTACTCAATACTTCATAGCTGGACCATCTTCAATCGAGTAGCAGTGGCCCTGGGGACCATGGGAACTTGGGTCATCGTCATCGATCGAATTGCCCAGAGATTCGGCATGTGATGAAGCTGCTCTGAAGAATAGGATGATTGAATTGAATATGTGGCAAAACTCAAAAACAAGCAAGGAACATTTGTTAAATGATCATTAGGAGGTGTGGATTGTTACAACACATTAATGCATGTCGATCGTTCATAATCCAAGCCAGGTGTCCTAAGATTGTCCGTGCATTGTGTGAGTGCACTTGGTAATCTTGTTGCAACACAGTTACACAAATTCTTGGAGGAACAAATTTTGGACGCTTCCGAAAAATCTTGCGAGGGGAAAAAAATCCTTCCCAAGATGGTGTCCGGCTGTCTCCATAATAAAAATTACGCGCAAGATTTATTGTAATGCACCGTGAAAAAATTTCCCCCAAGGTAGTTTGACAATTCTTGGAGGGATTTTTCTTCAATTTTTTTATTCCTTCAAGGCCTTTCGAAATAAATATTCTCCCAAGACAAAGTGTAACGCGTACGTATGGGATAGGAGGGAGGGTAGTTGGCAGAGGAGAGGAAAGGCCGTCTGCAACAATGTGGCCACGATTACCCACAGAGTCTGACTCTGCTGTCGGTAGAGGGTTGGCTGACAACTGAGTCGGCCGAGGTGCCGACTCAGCTTTCGCAGGAGGGCCAGCTGCAGCAAACAGGCGCCGGCCAAAACCGCAACGACTGTGCCCACGGCGACAAAGGTCAGTACCTCCACCAGCCTCATGAAGTCGGCTTCTCGACGTTTGGGTGTCCAGCCAAGAAAGGTGCCGTCGCAGCCAATTAACCGCCAGTCGTGATGGACCAGGAATAGTTCCCAGCACGAGGAGAGGGCGAAAGGCGCCAAGAGAGAGACAAGACACATGCAGAGTATGGCCCACCTGGTGAACATTGCGGGGTATTTAGTTGGGAACAGTACGGCGCAGGCGCGACTCACTGTCATCGGCAGGGGTGCGAGACAGTACAAGTAGAGTACGGCATGATACATAAACCCCGCCGCAAAGTTGACCCAGGGAATGCGCCGTCGGGCGGCCAGCTGTCTGAAAATGCCGGCACTGATGCAGGAGAGCAGGTCAGAGAGCGCCACATTGGCCACCATGAATCTGAAGTCGCTGTTGCCGGCGACTCTGCTGTGCTCTCTCCAGATACTGGGCCAGCAACTGACGCCGATGACAAGCAGGTTGAGCAGCAGCCCAGTCGACTGGCTGCCTATCATTAGGGCGGAGTAGACGACGAGCACAATCTTGAGCGCCTTTTCCTCTTCGGTTGACGAGCAGTTGACGTACATGACAGAATCTGCTGCAAACCCTCCAGTATTCCGCTGGTTGGAAATTCTGGTTGGAAAGACGGTTCTGCACGATGCACTGCACCTACAGTAGCACTGAGTGTGCAGAAGAGGGCTTTCTATCAAGCAAGAGGGTTGGCAAGTAACAAGGACCGCCGTGATCGACGTCAATTGAGTAAATGCTAGAAGTGCGCTAAATCAGCAGTGCAATCCGAAGTCGACCGTTTTCTGTGGTTTCAATTGCATCAAGGTAAATAGAAGGAACTTTCACTCCATCTCAATCGAATTGGTTCCGCTCAAGAAACAAAGCGGAGGGATTGTAAGTGATTGTGGCAGACAGTGACTGATCGCGGCCACATTGCTGCAATTCGTTTTCTCGCTCTGCAAGCTACCTTTTCTTCATTACAATGACAGCATCCATGCCACAGGCATCATGGTCGGAACTCATTGGCTGTCATGGGGCTGACCTTCTTGTGCGTCACGAGAGGAGCGCTGGACTCTCTTCTGTTTGCACTCGTCATCAAGTTAGTACATGTAGCTACAGAGTGGCTTCGAATAGACTGCTACATACGTACAGTTTGTTGCTCTTGAATGCAGAGCTGAAAACGTCAACTCCGTCTGTAGGTACGTGAAACCGGTACCACATACATACACAGTAACACGTAGAAGTGGACAGTTTCTTCGACAACAAAGAGAAGACAGTGATTTGGCATGGTGTCTATGGTACGCTTTGCATTAGCCGGCCCACCTGCTTTTGCTACTTCATCTAGTTCGAGTGCACCCATTCGATCGAGGTGATGTAAAAGGTTGCCTTTGTTTGCCGCCTATGTAAGCGAAATGGCCGACTTCAGGTTACACTGTTGGTTTACCACCCTTCTGATATTCGTTCAGTTGATCGGCCCTGGGCATCACCATGTTCTAGCCATTTGCTGCTACCACTGCTAATTGAAAACCCATAGGATGTTCACTATTGAGCGACAGTAGGCATGCACGTCAACTGCTCGTCAATTGAAGAGGAGCAGGCGCTGAGGACGACACTTGTCGTCTTCACCTCTCTAATGGTAGGCAGCCAGTCAGTATTGAGCGACAGTAGGCATGCACGTCAACTGCTCGTCAATTGAAGAGGAGCAGGCGCTGAGGACGACACTTGTCGTCTTCACCTCTCTAATGGTAGGCAGCCAGTCGGTTGGACTGCTGCTCAATCTGCTTGTCATCGGCATCAGTTGCTGGCCGAGCGTCTGGATACAGCACAGCAGAGTCAATGGGAACAGTGACTTCAGATTTATGGTGGCCAATCTGGCCGTTGCCGACCTGCTCTCCTGCATTAATTACGCCACTATCCAACCACTGGCCACCTGGCATCGACTTCCCTGGGTCAACTTTGCAGCCGGGTTCATGCATAGTACCGCGCCATACCTGTACTGTCTCGCACCAATGCCGATGACAATCAGTCGCGCGTGCGCCGTCATGTTTCCAGCCAAGTACTCTGCACTCTTCTCAAAGTTGACAATTCTCTGCCTGTGCCTCACTTCTCTACTGATGCCCTTCGCACTCTCCGCGGGCTGGGAACTCTTCGGGGGTCACTACGACTGGCGGCTCATTGGCTGTGAAGGCGCCTACAGCAGTTTTGTACCGAAGCGTGCAGACGCCGACTTCTTGAGGCTGTTAAACATGATTGAGTTAGCTGAAGTGGGTATAGTCACTGGACTGCTGACCGGCGCATGCTTGCTGCAGCTGGCTCTCTTGCGGAAGCTGAGTCACCACCTAGCCAGACTCGGTCGTCAGCCCACCCTGGTATCGACAACAGAGGCAGATGCTGCGGGTGATCGTGGCCACTTTGCTGCAGACGGCCTTTCCCCTGCTCTGCCAGCTACCCTTCGTCTTATACTATGGGATCAGTCTTGCTGCAGGTGGTGGTCTGCACTCTTTGGTCGCGATGGGACTCTTATGGCTGCACGTCTTGAATGGCTCCGTGGACCCTCTAATCGCACTCGTCATTATCAAGCCCTACAGAAAGGCTTCGAAGAGACTTTCGCCTGCGGCGCTATATTTTGGATTTTTTTGACCAAAATTAAGCGATTTTTGGCACTTTTAGGCCTATTTTTGCAAAATCTTCTTATTTTTTGGTACTTTTTTGGCAAAATTTTTAGGTCATTTGACCCCCCCACCCCCTCCAGGGACCTCAGACCCCCCCCCCCCTGAGGGGTCCTATACCCCCCCGACCCCCCCCCCCCTGGCCGGTTGGCGCTTACACGTATGGTCAGATCGGAATGCGTAGGAAGGTGATGGCGGCGTTTCAAGGTGTTGTGATGTAGGAGGTGTAAGGGTGTCACTCGCCGCGTGACTTGACGTCAAAACGGGCGCGCAACCGCCCGTCCTAGATTCCTCCTTTGATGGCCCTCCGCCATTCCTATAACCGCCCACCCACCGCCTGCCAGCCGCGATTTGCGCCAAATGCGCGCTCAGCACAATCTTCTTTCGGCGCTGCATAAGATATGCGGCATCCCCTCTGGACTGGACTAAGAATAGGGCTCCGTCAATCAGCGCGATTGCATAATGTATCGCCCACTCGGGCATTCTTTTCAGGGTGGATTTGCCTGCAATAATGAACGCTCTACTGGAGGGGGGTGGCAGGGGTGTTGTGGGGGTAGCTTTCAAAGAAATTCTCCCACCAACAGCAGCTGTTACGCTTTTGGAAGGCGAGGGAGGCGCGTTTCCTTCCCCTCCACTACTCGCCTTGTCCTCTGTGTGTATCTGTGGTTGTGGCAGCCCTCTTCCGGCTTTGGTTCTTTGGCACGCTGGGTACTAAGTATACTCACAGCAGTGACCTTGTACGCAAGGTGTAGGTAGTGTTTCGTGTGGGAATCGTTGGACAATACTATGTTTTGAGCGCTGTCAAATTCGTGATCATGACTTCAGTTAGTTGCACGCACCGCTTGTCGTCGTCACACACCTTGCATCCATCATTGTTCACGCCCGGGCTCAATTTCAAATCACTTAGAAGGCGCGCTTTGTCACGCACAAACATGTGAGTACCCATTTCTATTCTGTTTGTCTGTCCCGTTCCGGGAACGCGTCCGCCATATGTCTCCAACTGTCGCTGCCCTTTCCCCTTCTTTCAAGGCTGCGCGCGCGCGGGAATTTCGACGTTTGACAGACCGTGCGGCGCGCCGTGCGTAGTGCGTGGTGCCAAGTTGCGCTGGTAAAACAATACTGCAGCAAGGGAGGAGTCGCGAAAGTTTACTCTCGCGCGAGTGTGAAGGTCAAACACAGGGCGCTGTTATAGTCGCGTTAGTGCACGCACAATAGCTTGCGCGTGACTTAGCTGAATCAGAGCGCTATTATTCTCCGCGTCTGTCGCTCTGCTGATAAAGCACAATAGCAGAAGCTGCTTGTCATACAGGAGTTTCTCCTCAACATTGGCACTTTCATTCAAAGACCCACAATGGCCCAGCAAGAGAGGCTTGAGCAGTTGGACAAATTTCTGGCCCAGAATTGCGGTCTCTCACTAGACCAGGCGACGTTTCTGAGGCAGGAATTCGAGAAATTTGGAAGGAACCCTTTGGATAGCACCCTGGAGATTTTGGCCATTGAAAACGGCTTGGAGGAGGAGAAAGTCAAAGTGGGTCTAACACAATATGGCAATTGCCGTGCTAAATAAGCAAATACGTAAATAAATAGGCAACTAAATAACTAAATAAATAGGAAATAGTAAATGAATAAATAAATACAAGTAAATTATTAATTAAATAATTAAATGAAATTAATTAAATAAAACAAGATTAGTAGACGGGGGCAAAGCCCCGCGGGGCACTCCTCCCCTCTTTCTGAAGAATTTTTTGAGCTGGAACATGCTGCCCATTGATCAACGAGACTCGTCAGTGACGCTTCCTGGCCATTCTGATCGCAAAACTGATAGCAAATTCGAAATCGTAACCCTCTAATGCCCCACATTCGACATACAACACGCCTAGCTTCAGCTGAACTGACACAACCAGATTCTTCACTTGGGCGTATAGAAGCAAATTCTTCAAAAATAGTCCCACACATCTTTAAACGAAAAAACAATGTCAGATTCGTGATCAGCGCCCCGGAAAAGCTGGAATCGAGTACCTACACGGTCGGTGCCCCAAGCAACCTAGGAACCCAAAATTGAAAATTCAAATTTCCCGCCAAAATACGCGTCGGACGAGAAAAGTGTTGACAACAAAAACAACGTATCTTTAGATGGTCTATCACGTGAAAGGCCACTTGGCACCGAAATATCTCAACTGAAACCCACTTTGCACCAAAATACCGAAAATTTACCAAAAAAATTGAAATACCGCGAAAATGAAGCAGCCCGCTGCAACCTTTTACCGTTTCCCCAAATTGTATTTATGGGCACCAAAAACACGCCAAACATCAGCGTAATCGATTGGCACAGCAAGAAATGGGAATGGCAAAACTTTTGAATTTCGACCAGAAATGGATTTTTTCAAGTTTTCACCCGCTATTTGACCAATTCAAAAGAAGTGATCTACTATAAAGTTGTAGAGCTCGCCGAGGTCTATCGAATGGTCTTTGTCCCACGTCGATGTGACTATCCTATCAAAAGTTATCCCTGCCCGAAGTTTATCCTGGAAACCCGGGACCCAACTTTGAGGTAAATTTCCCGGCCCGGGGTACATCTGACCGGGATTCTGGCGACGATTCGGGATGCAGCTATCCAAGTTGATCAAATTGAGAAAACAACAGATTATTGCCGCGCAAAACAAAAAATTGACGAGTGGGAGACGGAACCCTACTTTTGGGTCGAAGAACAGGGTTTTTGCTACCCGGCACGGGCAGGCCCGGACCCAGCCCGACGGTGCCCATACCATCGGATAGCCCAACGTCTTTAACATATTCGGCCCAAAGCTTGTCCCGCTCCGTTCTACCAGAACCTTATTTTAGGCCCCCAAAGTTCGTCGGAGGCCGAAAAATCGGGTTTTTGGCAACTTGCCAAAAATCGGGTCCCGGACGGAAGTCGAGACCTTCGATGCACACTGCGCCTTCCCGAGACCTATCGAATAAAAAAAAATTCGCCCCGATCGGCCAAGTCTAGCCCGACGTATGAACGTTCCAATTTACACAGAATCCGCACCATCACTATAGCACTCCTCACTTTTGGAGAGGAGGAGTGCCAACAAGCTCCGGTATTAAAAAGTTGAGTTTGTATTCTGACTGACATTGCATAGAGTTTCGTTCTTTCTGCAGAGAGTGCGAGAGCTCATCGCCCGTATTGCTCCGCTTCACGAGCTCCCCCTTCGCAAGAAGGTATATTGCTTAGCAATATTGATGTCGCCCGGGGTTTGGTTTTTAGAGCAAGAAAATCCCTCTTTTGAGCAACGCTTTTAAAAAAGTGACAAAAACTTGTCAAAGTTTTGCCAAACATATGACAGAGCAAGCTTTGCAAATAATCCGTGAGTCGTGAGCTATCCACTGAGCTCGAGATCGTCTCTCAACGACGCAAATCAAGCGAGTAGAGCGATTTTAGTGTTCGAATCTCGAGAATGGCGTTTCCCGTGGTGCGTGTTTGCGTAATGTTAAAAATTGTTGCTGCCGCATGAAAGAACACGTCGAGAGCTTTCACCTGACGAGTCGATCGCCGCTCTACGACGTAAGACGAGCGAGTTAGAGCCGTTTTGCGTTTTCGGACCTTTGGGTTACTGTAACTCGCGAAATTCAAACTTTGAGTTTTGACCAACGGGAGAACAAATGATCAATGAGTCCAGAGGTATCCAAGGTGCTCAAGATCACCTCTCTACGACGCAAGACAGACGAGTTAGAGCCGTTTTGCGTTTTAAACCTTCGGGTTACTGTAACTCGCGAAATTCAAATTTTTGAGTTTCGACCAATGGGAGAACAAATGATCAGCGAGTCGAGAGCTATCCA
Organism: Linhomoeus sp. GSCO2_2; assembly: GCA_030248115.1. Taxonomy (NCBI): domain Eukaryota; kingdom Metazoa; phylum Nematoda; class Chromadorea; order Monhysterida; family Linhomoeidae; genus Linhomoeus; species Linhomoeus sp. GSCO2_2. The sequence goes on along the minus strand of JASAMZ010008853.1, from coordinate 23,725 downwards.
CTGACCTTGAGATTGTCTCTCTACGACGCAAGTTGAGCGAGTTAGAACGATTTTAGCGTCAAAATGTCGAGAATGGCGTTTTCGGCGGTGCGTGTTTGCGTAATTGAAAGAACTTTTGCAGTGGCATGAAAGAACGCGTCGAGAACTTTCACCTGACGTGTCGATTGCCGCTCTACGACGTAAGACGAGCGAGCTAGAGCCGTTTTGCGTTTTGACCTTCGGCTTACTGTAGCGCGCGCAATTCAAACTTTTGAATTTCGAAACCTCTTAGCTGAATGATCAGTGAGTGGAGACCTATCCGTAGAGCCCAAGATCTCCTCTCTACGACTTTCCAACGCCGAGATCCGAGAGCGTAACAGACGGACGCACGCACGGACGCACGCACGCACGCACGCCGAGCTCTCGTAGGGTGTCGCCCGGCTGAGGCCGGGCGAAAAAAGTAACAATAAAAATATGGCTAGAGATATTGTAAATGGGTGAACAAATCAAATAGATAAATAAACAAATAAATAAACTAATGAATCAAATGCCAGAAAACTAACTTAACATTATCATACGCATTAAAGTCTGTTCAAGAAAGGCAGAGACTGAAGGTTATTTGAGTCTGCAGACTTAGTGCTTCGGGAAGCCCAAATGATTTATGCATCGTTGGATACCCCTGTCGGAGTGTGTTGGCGCGGTGCGTGTTTTGCCATAATCACGCAACACGCACTGGTTTGGGGCGCACATGAAAAATTCGAGGTTTTGTACAGGGTGGGCGATTTTGATAATTTTTACATCAGTTATACCCCAAGGTGTCCTGATATCACATTTCAAATTTCAGCAAAATTGGTTCACCACAGCGTTAGTTATGGCCTGCCGCGTACACCCTACTTTGGCCCAAAATGGCCAAAATCGCCGAATTCGGCCAAAAAGGGTGCACTTTTTTAATAACTCAAGAAAGAAACGGCCAAATTTCTTCAATCTTTCTGTGTGTTAACTAGAATCAATTGTCTACACAATGGAACAAACCCCATCTTATTCGGTTGCGACACGCTCGAATGCGACTTAATCAAAGAGACCCTACTTTTGGCCGAAACGACGCTTTTCAGCCCGATTGCGCATCGAGGCCGTCCAGCTGGCCGAAAAGCGTCGTTTCGGCCAAAAGTAGGGTCTCTTTGATTGAGTCGCATTCGAGCGTGCCGCAACCGAATAAGATGGGGTTTGTTCCATTGTGTAGACAATTGATTCTAGTTAACACACAGAAAGTTTGAAGAAATTTGGCCGTTTCTTTCCTGAGTTGTTAAAAAAGTGCACCCTTTTTGGCCGATTTCGGCGATTCTGGCCATTTTGGGCCAAAGTAGGGTGTACGCGGCAGGCCATAACTAACGCTGTGGAGAACCGATTTTGCTGAAATTTGAAATGTGATATCAGGACACCTTGGGGTATAACTGGTGTAAATATTATCAAAATCGCCCTCCCTGTGCAAAACCTCGAATTTTTCATGTGCGCCCCAAACCAGTGCGTGTTGCGTGATTATAGCAAAACACGCACCGCGCCAACACACTCCGACAGGGGTATCCAAGGATGCATAAATCATTTGGGTTTCCCGAAGCACTAAGTCTGCAGACTCAAATAACCTTCAGTCTCTGCCTTTCTTGAACAGACTATAGTATAGTACCCTATGCAAGTTATAAAGCTGAATGAAGTATAACACCAATTGAAAGATGTTCTGGCCATTGTAATCATCAAACATGTGAAAATAATACCAGCCAACAAAATAACATTAAAGAGAGTAGAATTACATATACAAGTTCACTTGTAGACCTCGTGGTGGTAAGCTAAACCAAAACCTCTAAATTCAACAGAAGACTCATACAAATTCCCCACTCACTCCTTCAGAAGACGTTCGAAGTCTACCTGAGCCACGTCAGGCGTCTGGAGGGCTTCAGTGCCCAGCAACAGAACGTCAACGCCTGAAGTATGTGTGTAGTACAGTGCAAACTCTCGCTATTTCTCCGACACCGTCGCTACAATGTCGACTTCCAAACGTGATACGCGATGATGAACCAAGGAACCTATATCTCTTCTCAAAACACATTTCTGCTTCCTGGTTAATCAGGTGACCTGGCTGGCTGATATTCCCTGTGACATGTGGACAGAGAAGTCAACGCTTGTAGCATGGGTTATGTTCCTATGTAGTGACAATAGGGTATAAATGTCGTAGCGTGCACTCTGTCGCGTGCTTCGCAGAAGTTGGTCTTCAGAAACTCAGTTTCAAAGAGAGACGTCTGAACACACAAGGATGGTCATTCCCACTTCGAAACAATTGCACCTATGGTACCTCACACTATTTCTCTTTCCAGTTGGGTCGAAGGTATGATTTTGTCTCCTAGCAACACAATCGGCTAAGCTTCTTCGCCGCCCCTCTGTCTAGCGCTATTCGCTCTATTGCTGCGAAGGCCGTTGTGTGGAGAACGTTTTATTCTTGTGTACCATATGTATACCAGTTTCGCGTGTCATAAGAATTCTGAAGGCAAAATGGCCGCCAGAGGCAGCGTAGGCAATCTGTCTCTGGACTCAACAATCGAAGATATTCGCGAAGGCGTGGTTCGGAAGGAGGCGGCAGTCGTCGACGCGCAGCAATTCATCCGGGAGGCGATCAGCGGTTCGTAACATCGGCATGAGGAGACGTCATTCAGACTGAATGTTGTGAAGATGAATTGCCTACTGCATAGGTTATGGATGCAGGGCACGTCCGACAGTACGATTATTGTAATAGACCACAGAAGTCGTCCGTCCGCAAAAGTGAATTTTCTATAGTCACCAGTGTAACTCTCTCTTTGACCGAATCTGGTAGCAATGAAACGTGAACCATTTCACACTGAAGAACAAAGACCAACTCCCTTCCTGTCAGACCCCTCGAATCTCGAGGCCATCTGTTTCACCGAGACCCTCGCCGTCTACGCAGCGTCGGACGCAGGTCTTGACCAGCCTCAAGACCAACCTGTGGGCGGGCCTCGGGGTCTGTTCAAAGTCACAGTTGAGCAGCAACAGAAGCTTCCATGGCTCACGGGGGCTCCGGGTGTGTTGCGAGTGCAAACCGAGTGCAAGGGCAAGCTGGAGGGCAAGCAGTGCAGCTCGACCATCGACGCGCTGCTCGAGTGCCGCGATGGGCTCAGGACGATCACGCAGACGCACGCCGAGTTCATGAAGGCTTCGGAGGTGGTTCGATACTATCCGCTTACCCTATGTGGTAACTGCACTTGGTTTCTTGTTTGGTTGGGTTGGTTGGCATTTTGATTAAACTAATTCTCCTTCATGCAATTAATTAAGTACTTTGATTTCTTACTTCTTCTTACTTCTTTCTTAATTACTTTGGGTAATTTATTCCCTTTCCTATTGTTGCATTATAAAATAGGCAAGTATTCTGTTTTGCTCTATTTAGTTGCATTTTTGTCGTTTTATTGTTCCATTTAGCTTTATTAAATTCTTCTTATGTTAAATTTAATGTGACAGTCTATTTTATCTTGCACATTTCATTCATCTTAGTTTGCTTATACTGTATTTCACTCGATTTCATACACTACTGCGTATTCTGTTCGACATTACTTCATAATCATCATATTGTGTATCTCAGGCGCACGGCATGCTTCGCAAGCAAATCGACGTCAGGCAAGGGGAGTCGTTCTCTGCCAGGGAGACATCCACAGTGCATTCTGAGGACAGCGAAGTCTGCGGCAGACGGCTCAGAGTCCTGATTAGGGACTACTCGCCAGAATTAGTAGACGAGAGAGAACACGAGGTGTCGTCCACTTTCGAGCCGCATTTCATAGGTGGGACACACGTGTACAGTGTGATCGACTAGTAGCAATGTGTGCAAAGTTTGCAGTGCAAACTCATACTCAACTCATTATTTAGGAAGCGCGGCGAATTTCTGCGTCTTGCGACTGATCGCCACTTGTTGGGAGTTCGTCGACGTGCCCCGCAAACTGGAGTTTGTCACCCTGGACGGCAGTGGCAACCTCTGCTCAGCCCTATGGGTGAGTGGGAAGAATTACATACATAGCTGAAGTGTTGTTTTGTACAGTAGCTATAGTGTTAAACCACAGCACAATTTCAGACCGTAGACGAGCCAACCACTCGATCCTACAACGGCAAAAGCTTCGAAGTTGTGCCGGTTCGAAGAGAGGTCACAGACGCAGGCAGCAGCAAGGAAGTCTGGAATGTGGACGTGGCAAAGACCGACGGGTGGGGCAGACTAATAGCTGCTTATATTCACTTCACGGTATTTTGACTTTCATTTGGCGCGACAACTTCGACTTCAGGAAGCTCATCAAATGGCAACACGACGGGTCGGCTATGATAATGTTCGCGGTGGAAACGGTTAGCCACTGAACTATGTGATGATTTGAACCCGCAGTGTTGAGAGCTCCAAATTTGCAAATCTTGCGCCAGATGACACCCACTCAACTGTTGGAGCTACTCAGCGTCCCTAATCGGAGGTCGAGCGTTGTCTCCGAGTCTCAACCATCCTCATCGCGCCTGGAAGCAGGCGTTTCAAACGGGCAAGCCAAGTCAACAGAGATAGAGTAAGCACAATACAAAATATGCTAGTTTTAGAGCAGGAATCAGGATGTTGTACGTCTCATGCGTGCCGTGTGCAGTCAGTAGTGTGTATAGGTACGGTAGTTCCGTAAATAGGGGTGGCATCTCTGGACTGCATATTGGACAAATATGCCTCCTCAAACAACTTCTCACAGCTCAGATACTTACCGATTTAGAGACCCAACACCGGTCGCTGCTCCAAACTTAGAGAAGCCTGACGAACCTGCTCCCATCCCTCCTTGCCAGCCCCTCAATCTTCCACGCTCCACAGGCGAAGAAGAGGAAGAAAGCGACGACGCAGAATTGCTCAAACTCAAGTTTGACACCCTACGAACCAATGAAGACTGCTCCAGGGTGGCCAGTCCATACGTCAGACCAAGCTGTCACCCCCTGCAGCGGCAGTTGGACACCATTAGAAGCGACGCATCGAAAAGCAGCCCGCTATCCCCTCTGTCCGCTGAGCCGAGGGGTATAACTGATGGCTGTGCTACGGTGGCTGGATCTGGATGCTCGGCTGCTACAGTACACCAACAATTGGGCACTGTTTCAGAGTGCTGGGAGGAGATGAAGGTACAGTGCGACTAACAGAGTCATTTCGCATTGTAATATTACAACGTTGCAACTTTTTTCGACTTTAGAAAATCCTCTGTGCGGGATGATGAATTCATTTGTAGTCGTGGATGACGTGCTCTGGGCAATACACTTCAGTAACGAAACCGTACCAGTACTATAGTTTAGTAACTACATAACTAAAGTCTATTGCGCAGAACACGACATCCACGAATACAAATGAGTGACAATTGCTACCTGTCTAGTGTCTACAGTAATTCTGTGCTTGGTCGGTACTGGATGCGACGTAACACTAACCATTTATCGTTGTTCTTTCTGTTCCACTTTAGGCGGCGATGGACGCCGACTCAAGAGACTATCTAGCGAAGCACCCAGAAATTCCGGATCTGCTCATAGAATTCGCCGAATGTTTGCTCATTGAACGACCGGAAGATGTGCACCGATTTTCGTCTCTGTACTTCGCCGCCTTGAATATGAATGGATCAAAGTGATTTGAATTGTCGCTCAACTGGTGGCAGAGCTCTCGTTAGTTGCGTCCGGGTGCATTCGCTGCTTTGCTGAGTGTCGACGAGAATTATCGATTGTTGTTTGGAAATGTCATAGCAGTAGAAATGTAGCAGGTGGCCAATAGAAACGCAAACCAGTTTCAGTTTCAGTTACAATCAGTTAACTGAAACTGAAACTGAATCGAAACTGGCACGGACTCCACAACTGAAACTGAAACTGAAACTCACAGATTAGTTTCAGCTATTTGAATGGCAAATTTGGCCAAATTTCAGCATAATTTCATAAAATCCTTGCCAAAAGTTTCAACAAGTGTAGACGTTTTGTTCATAGTTTGGTCCAAATATGCAGAGATGCTATCCCAAGTATAGAAATCGCTTCTTTGCCCACTAAACATCATCCCCCATGAATGATCTTGAGCAATTCGTTGTCGCTTTTCGAACCTTCAATGACTGAAACTCAGTTTCAAGTTACTGAAACTGAAACTCGAGAGGTGGCATAATTGATACTGAAACTGAAACTGAAACTCAATCAGCACCATGATTTTAACTGAAACTGAAACTAAGATGAGTTTCTATTGGTCACACTGTAGGAGAGTGTCCCCAAAAAACGAGGTTCCTTCCACCCTGACAAGTGATGGCAACCTCACTACACTGTCGCATGCGCAGCACAGGCACGCTCTCAGACGATCAATTCAAGGAACCCCGCGGGACCGCATTATGCACCGTCCAGTTTTCCATCGATGCCACCCTGTGATGCGCGGCACGACAGTCATGCCCATCCTCCCTTCCTCAGTCGTCCGTGCGGGGGGGGGGGGGGGTTGGGTCGGAGTGCTACTGCAACAAAGCAGAACTCGCGCGGGCCGATCGGCCGCCAATTTTATCTGATGGATCGCCGTGACGGTGCATCGCACGCGTGCACAACTGGACAAGACGACTTTCTGCTCTGCAGTGTACATATGTATTCAATAACAACTCTGCAAGAAGACGAATAAGCATGTCGAAAACACCCGCGGAACAACCTTTAAACGGGGCCCTTTCCCCGTCTCAAAACGGCGTCAAAACTGCCATCGTTTCCAAGCTTCCGAGCAGCCTGTCGATCTCAGCGCCGCCTGCCGGCCAAATTAGGAAACGGTCGAGAAAGGAGAGCAAAACAAAGCCGAGCGATTTGTTTCTGGAGAGCGGAATCAACGGGCTGGCAGAGTGGTACGAGGCCCACTCAATTGGTTCGAAGCTGCTCTGGACTGTGATCGTTGTCATCGCGGCTGCATTGCTCTGTCTGGAGCTGTGGAACACGATCGCAGAGTTTCAGGTGTGAATTCTAGAGCGCATGCTGTTGTTGTTATATTGTTACACTGTAAATCGATAGGCAATTTTTGCCATAATACAGATATCTTTGAGCTGTGAGGGGTCCTTTGTCAGAACTTATCTCATACAGTATGTGCCAATAATAATTTATAGACTTTGTCAGAACATGTCTCTGCCCGAATTCTTTCCGATTGGACGACAACTTGTGCAACACACAGTTGGTCATGAGTGACGATCTATTCGAGGTTACCTCAAACTTCAGCATAGCACTCTGTATTTAGAACTACACATATGTACTACTCTTCCCACTACCGTACTTCTGCAGGAAAATCCCATTCTGACGACCTACAGCTTGAAAGAGGAGACGCACGGCTTGGAACTGCCAGAAGTTCTAATCTGTCCCACTAACCCCGTTCATCAGGGTGTCAGAGATCGACTTGGAGTAAATTTGGACACTTTCTGGGAGAAGGAGAACACTGTTGGGGTTTTGGGCGGTAAAGGGAACTTCAGCGGTTTGGACGAACTGCTGGCAGCGAAGGCGCGGTTATCGGGTATGAAGACTGTTGATCAACGTTAGGCTTTTGTGCACGTTGAAAGCTTGCCTACTATTAAGAGCTGCTATTGTCCTTCGGACGAATCAACCCCGTCCCACCACTTCCTCACGTGATCGGAGGCCGGGATCCTGAGAAGGAAGTTGAAGCGTTGGAAGTTCCCGAGAACGTCCAGGCCTACTTCATGAAGTACGGATATCCGACGAGAACCTTCCTAAGAGCCTGCGCCATGAATGGGAAGCCGTTTGACTGCGAGGCCGTATGTTTCGGGACGACGACGACGACGACGACGACGACGACGACGACGACGACGACGACGACGACGACGACGACGACGACGACGACGACGACGACGACGACGACGACGACGACGACGACGACGACGACGACGACGACGACGACGACGACGACGACGACGACGACGACGACGACGACGACGACGACGACGACGACGACGACGACGACGACGACGACGACGACGACGACGACGACGACGACGACGACACCCCCTACCTCCTTCCCTCCGTCTCGCTTCCCTTCCTCACTCCCCACCCCCTCTACTTCTAGATAGCACAGCCCACATTCGACGGCGACTACGGGAAGTGTTTCGTGGTCAAAGCTCCCGAACCCCAAATCGGCCAGGGGATAGGGCTGAGTTTGGTCCTCGACTTAGACATCTTCCAAGCCTACCCGCCTGCGGGAAGGGATCAACCGCTCCTAGAAGGAGCCATTCTAAGGCTGTCGGAGAATTTCGACGCCGGCAACGACGACTTGTTCTTTGTCAGTCCGAGCAAATTCACCAGAGTGACACTAGAAATGAAAAGACTGAATCTTATTGAGAGACTTCGAGTGGACACAAAAGGATCGCAGCTGTGTACGAATCCGGAGAGGGGAAGGGAGCGATTCAGGGTAAGGCGGCGTTGCGATCTGCTTGGCTTTGCGTTATTCGGTTTTGAATTACTGATTCATTGTGCTGACCTATTTAAGCTATTAAAACCGCAGTGTAAGACTACTTGACTTGGATTTGTTGCTTTTAACTGCGAAGCTCGATATTTGATTACGGTAATCAAATTTGACAGGTGCTGAACACAAGCTACACGTCAGGCGCTTGCCTGCTGGACTGTGCGCAAAGATTAATCGTTCCTTCGTGCGACTGCTTCCTTCCCATGGACAGACGCCTGCTAAAGAACGGATCGGTTTGTTTATATGTTTGGAGCCTTTCCACCGAAATTACCGTAGTGGAGCCGGGGGCTCATTGGAGTAATTCTGTGTATCAAAATTTCGTACTTCTAAACTTGCAGATCTCAGAGTCATTGGACATCTGTAGACCCGAGACCGTTGCCTACTGCGTCGTTCCTCTGCTGAAGGTGCAACGAAAGTCCGAGTATCAAAACTGCGCCAAACTGTGCCACACGCCCTGCGAGCGCGTGGAGTACTCGGTCCGACTGTCCAGTCTCAATGTGCCCTCGTGGCGAATCAGGAACGACGATGTCTGCCTTGAACACAACTGCAGGGGTGGTGGCAAAGGACTGGCCAATGGGAGGCAAGGTATGGTTGTACATATGGTAGCATGGCATAGTACGGTACAGTATGACACTGCAGTTTGGCAGTATGGTACAGTACGAGAGTGTGACAGTATGGTGCCGTATGACAGTACAGTATGAGCGTGACAATATGGTAGAGTATGACAGTGTGGTACAGTACGACATACAGTATGAGAGTGTGACAGTATGACACCGCGTGACAGTGCAGCATGAGAGTGTGCCCAGTATGACAGTACGGTTCAGTAGGGTACAGTATGATAGTGCAGTACGGTACGAGTCATGACATCCAACGCTGCCTAGATATGAATGAGCAAGTTGGTGTGTGTGGCAGTACATGTTTAATTTGTCTGCATCACGTGAATTGCGTTTCGGATTGGAGTCTATCCCATGCCAATCGTGAGTCAATCTACCCTACAATACTGCAACGATCGCCCCATTCGCATACCACTTATACAGAGCACGAGATTAACTCTTTAGAGAGCATCTGTGACTATGAGCCCAATCTGGAGTGCCCCATCGCCACTCTTCCTCCCGTGTTCGCCTTCGGTCCCCCTCGCCCTCCTCCCCCACGCCCTCCTCCCCCACCAACCGCGTCGTCGAGACCTCGATCTGTCCGCCAGGCGGCGCCACCGTCGCTTGACGCTTTTCGGAGCCAGTGGTATTGGAAGAAGCGGGATCGAGTTTGCGTGGAGTTCGAATATGACAGCTCCTGCCCCTGGCTAGAGAAGAGTCCCAACCGGTTTGAAACAGAAACGGAATGTCACCAGGCATGCGGATGTGCGCGTTAATTCGAAGCTTTGAGATTGGAATTTTTGGATTTATGGGTTAGGTAGTGTTTAAATTTTGTTTTCCAAATTTTATTCAGTCGGTAACCGCTGCCTGGCGAGGTTGTGTGGCGCGCACGAGAATCACCACTTCATTTCGTCCAAGGATAGAGACGACAACTGCGACGACAAGACCAATCGATTCCACTGGGACGTCAAAAGGCAGACGTGCAGAAGGTTCATTTACAAGGGCTGCGACGGCAATCGGAACAACTTCAAAACGAGAGAGGAGTGTCTGGAAGAGTGCGGAGGTTAGGGCGACAGAAGAAGCGTGCGTGGTGGTCCTCGTCGTCGCCGTCGTGGTCGTCGTCGTGGTCGTCGTCGTCGTCGTCGTCGTCGTCGTCGTCGTCGTCGTCGTCGTCGTCGTCGTCGTCGTCGTCGTCGTCGTCGTGGTCGTCGTCGTCGTCGTCGTCGTCGTCGTCGTCGTCGTCGTCGTCGTCGTCGTCGTCGTTGTTGTTGTCGTTGTTGTTGTTGTTGTTGTTGTTGTCGTCGTTGTTGTTGTTGTTGTTGTTGTCGTTGTTGTTGTTGTTGTTGTTGTTGTTGTTGTTGTTGTTGTTGTTGTTGTTGTTGTTGTTGTTGTTGTTGTTGTTGTTGTTGTTGTTGTTGTTGTTGTTGTTGTTGTTGTTGTTGTTGTTGTTGTTGTTGTTGTTGTTGTTGTTGTTGTTGTTGTTGTTGTTGTTGTTGTTGTTGTTGTTGTCGTTGTTGTTGTTGTTGTTGTTGTTGTTGTTGTTGTTGTTGTTGTTGTTGTTGTTGTTGTTGTTGTTGTTGTTGTTGTTGTTGTTGTTGTTGTTGTTGTTGTTGTTGTTGTTGTTGTTGTTGTTGTTGTTGTTGTTGTTGTTGTTGTTGTTGTTGTTGTTGTTGTTGTTGTTGTTGTTGTTGTTGTTGTTGTTGTTGTCGTCGTCGTAGTATCCTTTTCACTCTCAGAGCTCGAACACGATCCCTGCCACCAACCGGTGCATCACGGCTGTCAGGAGAAGGCCTACGTATACAATCCCCCCACTGCCGACTGCGTCGTCTCCACTCAAATCGGCGACAACTGCTCCGGCCTGGCCGACCACCCATTCTCCACCTACAAAGAATGCGTCAACACCTGTCATCCGAGCATTGCCGACCCCTTGGAAGCCAGGATAAAATGCGTCTCTAAACCGACAAACACTACCTGTAACGAAGCGTTCACGAGGTGGCAGTATCTACCAATCGAGGGGCGCTGCGTCTCGTTCCCATTTGTGCCCGGCTGCAGGGAAGGAAACTCCAACAACTTTCTCGATGAGGAAGAGTGCGAACGGCAGTGCGCCAGGCCGGGTGAGAAGCGTGCGCGAAGACAACGGTAGTTTGAACGATCGAATCGACGACAGGCCGTCTATCTTTTCCCTGAGATGCCGACGCGGGTTTTCCTTGAAGTACTACCTTAGGTGGTTTAATTGTCAGTAAGCCATGTACCGCTGCCCTAGCAATAGCTGGGATACTCTGAACGATGCTCGTATGACCGCAAGTCGTAAATCTCTGGCCGGCCGGCCAACACCAATGGTGTGCTAGTGGAGTCGAACGAATAGACCGTCTCCGCCGGACCGCCAGACTGTCTCAATTCTACTCTCAATCCATGTAATTCTTTCAGTGCCCACTCAAATCCCGGGCGAATCCAATGGCCAGCCAACGAGCTCGACCGCTAAACCCAGGCGTCCTTCGGGTCTGTCTCTGGAGCTGCAGGAGAAACTCCGCAGAGGGGAGCTGATGGTCGTCGACATCGCCTTCTCCCGCATGGAGTACATCGAGATCACACAGGTACTGTAGGGGAGAGTACGGTAGCGCATACTGTATCGTAAATTTGAAATTGAATAGGTCAGGTCCTGTATCGCGTTGTACGATATACCGTGCGAAGTGCAGTTTGTAGTAGCTTGTGTGCCAATCATGTCAAGAGATATGATTGTGGTGCAGATTAATGGCAAAACCTCCATCACTCGCAATCGCAACGCGGCCGATTCTCACGATTGTGCCCAAAATATATGATTGACAGCTCGATTATCCCGCTCCGTGGTGAAACTTCGCGCTTCATTGTAGCGTCGTCTCCATCATTCAGCAATTAAACCAAGTTGAATCAATTCAACCAATAAACAAACCGAAAAAATTGCCCAAAGTCAACCCAAATCCTTCCCCATCCTTCCCAGGAGCCTTCGATGACCTTCACGACCTTTGTGGGCAACGTGGGCGGCCAGATGGGACTCTGGTTGGGGCTCTCCGTCGTCCTCATCGTCAAAGTGGGCGTCATTCTCGCGGGGCTGTGCTGTCGCTACCTGGCGACACTGGGGAAGAAGGCCAGAGTGACGACGACTACGATAGCCAGAAAACGGTCGGGGAAGAGCAGAGCGAGTTCTGGACTGTAAACAAAGAAATTACGGCACTGCGATTGTTTGGGACGTTGTTGTGCATTCCCATGGCTGAGCTGTGACGCCAGGCGTCATTTCCGAACCGATACAGGTGTACATACCCACACTTTGCGCGTTCCATGCTTGAATGAACGGTAATTATTCGTGCGTTGTGCGTGTTGCAAGGTCGGCTGCACTTCGACTCGCGTGTCACGGTGCTGCTCTTCGTGTACTGCAAATGCTGTACGTACGTGCCACACCATTGTCAGGCCCACTAACTTACGCATTCTGTTTCTTGATTGATTCGCGTTCGTTTATCAAGCCGGCCTGCGGCGCACCTACCCGTGGACATACGTGAAGAGACCCAGCTAAACACACGATACAAAACTCCATTCCATCCAACGGTACGAGTGTCGTCAACTATTAGTGCGTCATTTGCCGCGCAGTCCGCAGGTTAGTGTTTGTATATTTTACGTTGTGTCGATTACTGTAAGTCCGCGTGTCTGAAAGTACATCGTGTTTGCCTATGCTGAAATATAAACAGGGCGGTTGCGTCGCTCCAAATGACGCGTCCCAACGTTAAAGTTTACAACAACTTTTACAAGTGCGTCATCGGTCGACGCCGCTTTCCATACAAGACTCCATTTTATCGCAAACAGGGCATGCAAAGAACATAAATCTCTATTAAATCATTATTGTAAGAAGTGAGTTTTGTCGGCATTTTCTATACTGAGACGGCAGAGACGGCACTAAACCGAGATGGCATCCGCGTCAAATCATACTGTAGCCGCGTCAGGTCAAAATTCGCTGCAATCTTACTTTCCTAAATTCCCTTTTGCGCTAGGCGGCACGCAAACTGCCGCGAATACTAAAACACGCTCGACGGTCAACCAGTTGGTGCGCCGACTCATTACCAGTTGGTGCGCTAGCACGATAGCATTGGGCTTACTAATTCGCTTGTCTGACGCCGTAGAATGGAGTTTAAGGCATCGTCGGGTAATCCGCGGACTCCTCTAACCTTCTAGGTGGTCGAAACCAAAATAAGTTTTCAAAATCACGCGTTACAGTATCCCAAAATGGGTCCATTATAAGACAAAAGTTGACCGAACCTAGTCAAATCGCACATCAAAATGAAGCGCTCGAGCTCCTGAGCACAAATCCGACAACAAAAGTTACAAAAGTTTAAACAGAAGGTCACAGTAACCAAAACGCGTCAGAAAGTGGTGTTTTTGGCATAGTCGCAGGCTGAATAACTCACCCGCCTGACGTCGTTGAGGCAAGTTGATGTATCGTCAGGTAGATTGCGGACTCCTCTCATCGAGTGGTTGAAACTAGAAAATATTTTCGAAATCGCGCGCTACAGTATCCCAAAGTGGGGTCCACAAAAAGTCAAAACTTCATGGAACCTAGCCGAGTCGCATATCAAATTGAAGCGCTCGAGCTCCTGAGCACGAACAAAAAAATTTTAAGTTTAAATAGCGAGCTACAGTAATCAAAATGCGTCAGAAATAGGTGATTTTGGGATGGTCATATCTCGGCACTCTCACATTGCAATGGTCTTGGCATTGCTGAAGAGCTCACAGCAAGCTAGCATCAAATCAAACGAGTTTCTTTAAATTTATCCTGAAAACACAATCTTCTTAGTGTATATAATTAAACCCGAGCTATACCAATGTTGCGTAGCAACACCACTAGGTGGTCTGACACAGGAGTACAGTAGAAAATTTGAATTTTCAAAATATATATAAAATACACTGGTATGGCCTTTCGATCGAGACGGAAACCACTGAGATTGTTTTTGTCATTTTGCGAGATCTACGCTGACAAAAGTGTTGGGTCCTGAGTGGAAACTTCCAGATTTCGACTTTGGGTGGTGGAAAGCAAGCCTTTAACGTTAAATTGATAATTGTAGCGTGTTCTACAACAAAAGTTGGTCTAGACCAAGTATTTTGGGACAGTACCCCGGCCGCACCGAATTTTGAATCCTGGGGTTAGATTTTCGAGATCGAGTTTTCACTTGTTTCGGGGTTCTCTGCGCGCTGAACACGAATCCGGTGTTTGTTTTGCAATTTTGGGACGCCTTTGCCCTGACTTCACCGCCTGGCGGACCAAAAATCGGGTATGTGCTTGGTGAAGGCTTATTACTGGATAGTGAGATGAGCGAGCCAGCCTGCTTGGCTTCGGAACAAGTAGAGTGCCACCCTGAAGGTCCTTTCATTTTTGGACAATTTTTGGCCAGATCAGCAAAAGGTTTAGCAAATCGCAAAAAACGCTGATTTGCGTTATGCGGGTTCAGAAAGCACAGAAGTAACTGTCAACTAGAAAATTTATCCCAGGTCACAAAATTAGGATAGCCGGGCACCGAAACAGGGCTATAGGTGCTCCATATAGCAAAACAAACAACGGATTCGCGTTCAGCGTCGTCGAAAACCCCCGAAACAATAGAAAGCTCAATCTCGCTCGAAAACTCTGTCACAGTAAAAACCGCTCAATTTCGTTGCTCATTTCGTTCCGCTCCAACACTCTACGAGCGGTCGAGCGCAGTTTAGTATTTTTCCAGCCGTCTCAGGGTTCTGCCAGGCACGTCAGCTTGTTTTAGAGAACTGTTGTGTTGCAGTTTTGAAAAGTTGAGTTACAGTAGTGCCATCTCGGTTTAGTGCCATCTCTGCCGTCTCGGTATAGAAAATGCCGTTTTGTCGGCTTTTTTTAAAACACGCGCCGGCGCGCCTGACGCGCCGGCGCACCGGCGCGCTCTCGGCGCGTGTTTTTCCATCGCGCTCGGCGCGACGCGCCTAATAAGTAAAACACCACCGGCGGTAACCGCAAATGTGTAAGAATTGAGGGTAAGTAGTGGCAGCAAGTGGGTGTAGTTGAGTGGGAATTCAGTCATACTTTACACTCGAATATCTTGTGCTACGTTGCGAATTTCTTGACGCGGTTTGTTGCGGTCGATAGAGGAAAGTTAAACGATTTAATCAGTTGACACTCCTCCCCTTCAAAAGCAGTAGTGTCATAGCGATCGTGCAGATTATGTGCAGATTCAAACGTTCATACGTTGGGCTAGACTTGGCCGATCGGGGCGAAATTTTTTTTCTTCGATAGGTTTCTGGATGGCGCAAACTGCAGCAGCGAGGATGTCGACTTCTGTCCATTACCCGATTTCGGCAGGTTGCCAAAAACCGACTTTAATGGCGGAGCCCAAGCTTTGTGCCAAGAATGCTCAGGCTTGGCTTTGGCTTAGGTTCAGGCTCAATTCATAGCACGGCATGGCTGGTGTACTGTCTTCAGAAACAGGGCGTTACTCATTTAGGGATTGTGTACTGGCTCTCTAAAGCATGAAATGAGTGTCTTTGAGTAACTGTGGCACTGCGTGAGGTCCTTCTATTGATGAACAGTATGCTGCTCTAATAATATTGGGGGGGGGGGGGGTGGCGTGGCAGGCGTGTTTCTCATTTTTCAAACAGGTGTAACTCAGACTTGAGGAGGCCAAAGAATTTTTCTTGCTGAACATTGGGGGGGGGGGGGGGTATAGCTGGCATCTGGGTGGAGCATTTGTCCTGAATGCCCCACCCCCTTTGGCTATGCCACTACACAAGTCTCCAACGTTCTCTCTTGCCTCGCCCAAACCACTAAAAACTCAAATCTGACTGAGTTACACCTGTTTGAAACATGAGCGCCACGCCTTTCCGGGATATTATTAGAGCAGCATACTGTTCATCAGTAGAAGGGCATCGCGCAGAGTCAGGGTTACTCAAAGACACCCATGTCATACTTTGGACAGCCGGTACACCACCCCTGAATGAGAAACGCCCTGTTTCTGAAGGCAGTACACCAGCCATGCCATGCCATAAATTGAGCCTGAACCTAAGCCAAAGCCAAGCCTGAGCATTCTTGGCACAAAGCTTGGGCACCTCCCTTAAAGTCGGTTTTTGGCAACCTGCCGAAATCGGGTAATGGACAGAAGTCGACACCCTCGCTGCAGGTTGCGCCATCCAGAAACCTATCGAAGAAACCAGGCAAGTCGTCCGGGGGACGCAGTATACTCCACAAATTTGAACTCCTACGCACGGTGACTACTCTCCTTTGTGGCCTCCTGACACTCCCAATCGCAAAACTAATGCCGAATTCGTGATCTACATCCCAGAATACCCCAGAATCGACATACAACACCCCTAACTTCCTATGGACTCGCAAAACCACAATTCTGCACTTGGGGTACGGTAGCATGCAAATTCGTCATAGGTACGCTTAAACATCATCTAAGCGCTAAACGAATGCCAAATTCGTAATCAGCGCCCCCGAAAACCCCGAAATCGAGTATAATATCGCGAAAGTCGACCCGACACCCAATATTCAAATAGACGCGGCCGGGTTACTGTAGCTCTGCAAATCTGCCAAAAACACTTTTCTGGACCAGATTTCAACGTAGAATCGTTTGAAACCACTTTTGAACCGATTCGGCAACGCATTCGAGCGCTACAGACGCTGAAACGCGAAAATCGCAATTTTTGACCCCGGAGTCAAAAAAGTTCCACCAAGATAACTTTTTTGTGTCTCAACCGATTTTCTCCGTTCATGGCTCATTCGATAGAGCACATCTGGGAAGGAGCAACAAAAGCGGTCTAGCGGCTCTAGCTGCTACCTATCGCGCATGGCAAACCGTCAAAGTCGGAAAATAGCGAAAAATCGCGAGTTTTTCAAATTTGGCGCCAAAATGGGTCCCGCAGCGATCCAATTCATTTCTTCCACCCTCGGCCCTATCGAGTACTACAACATATCAAAAGATAGTATATACCATTATATGCAACTTTTTCGAGTTCTACCTTGCCTAATGCGTTTTTCAGTACTTTGAAAATTTAAATTTTTGAATTTCCCGCCAACGGGGTCCCGCAGCGTGACCCCGTTTGGTGTCCACCCTGCCCACTTACTAGGCCTACCCAACGCAAAAGACCGTTTGGAAATCGGACGCTTCACGCGCGAACGCCGTTGACTCAAACTTTCTGCGTTTCGCGCACAAACGCTATATACTCCACACTTTTTTGTGGAGTATAAAAAAATTTCGCCCCGATCGGCCAAGTCTAGCCCAACTTATGAGCGTTTGAATCTGCACATAATCTGCACGATCGCTATGACACTACTCCTTTTGAAGGGGAGGAGTGTCAACTGATTAAATCGTTTAACTTTCCTCTATCGACCGCAACAAACCGCGTCAAGAAATTCGCAACGTAGCGCAAGATATTCGAGCTTAAAGTATGACTGAATTCCCACTTAATTACACCCATTTGCTGCCACTACCCTCAAATACACATTTGCGGTTACCGCCGGTGGTGTTTTACTTATTAGGCGCGTCGCGCCGAGCGAGATGGAAAAACACGCGCCGAGAGCGAGCCGGTGCGCCGGCGCGTCGGGCGCGCCGGCGCGTGTTTTAAAAAAAGCCCGTTTTGTCAGAATATCCCTTTAGTGCACAGCTCGAAAGTGGTGATCACCTTTGTGTCCAGGGTGACCACCCTACGGGGCGAGACCCGCAGGGTGGTCACCCGGCGAGAGGGGTCCCGTAGGGTGGTCACCCTGGTTTTCAGGGTGACCACCCTGCGGGTGACGTCCCGTAGGGTGGTCACCCGGGCCATCGCGAAAGCCCTCCACGCGAAAAACATGATCACCTTTTGGAGTTGGTATAGGAAATGACAAAACGAGAGTAATTGAAGTGACAAGTGATCACCGTTATCATACTGCATGGTGGGGTGGTTCATTGATTGTTATCATTATATCAGTAGAATCAATTGATTTCGTTTCGTTTCTCAGTGGGGCACATTGGTTGTGGCTCTTTGAGAGCAATAGCTGTAGTTATGGCTGTGTTGTAGTTGTTGTAGTTGTTGTCGGGGATGAAAACGGCACCGTATAGTACTCCCCTGATGATCTGCTTCATGGCGGTCATAGAAAAGCTACAATAAAAGGTAATGCATGTTTGCAAATATGTGCTCTTTGCAGAATGTAGGAGTTGCTTGGTACCAGATGGGGTCCAAAAGGTCGCGCAGTTGCTCCCATATCTCGATAGCTCCATCAATCGCGGCGCACACCCCGATAATGGTTTCAACGTTGCGGAAGTCGGAATTGAAGAGAAGAATAGTGCTTACCACTGAACACTGCTTACCATGGGGAACTCGGCACATCACGTAAGACAACTGCTTGTCACGAGTGAGACCGGGGTTCAAATCCCCCTGAGGGCCGATGATGACAAAAAAATTCAGGAGCTTCTGACGAAATAAATTTGACTTGGCCTTGGCTCTGAGACCCTCTTTTTTGTTTTTGCTTACTTTTTTTACCCTTTTTATTTTATTCCAACACGAACTTACTGTAGATGATCTTCACCTACAAAGATGATCACTCTTTTCATTTTCCCAACTCTCTCGGTGCTGCGGGTGACCACCTTTGCAACTCCCTTCCGTGGGGTGGTCACCCAGGTTTTCAGGGTGACCACCCTACGGTTCGCCTTCCGCCGGGTGACCACCCTACGGGTCGGGCGCTTCCGGGTGACCACCCTACGGGGAGTGTGGTCTGGGGGACCCACCTGTGCAGTAAAGGGATATCAGAATAGCTCCAAGTTATGATTGCAATTTGCAAATTGCAATTTCTATTGTCCAAAGAAATTTAAATTGTGCGCAAATGTCTTCTTACCGACAGTTTAGTCCTCCGGTTTACGGTAGAGGCCCTCACGGACCCAACTTCAGACCAAACGTCGGCTTTACCCAAAACACCGGCAGAAATTTCAATTTGGGGCAGCAGAATCCCACTCAATCTCAGACAACGGTGGAGAAACCTGTCTTGAGATGCGACTGCTGTCGCGATTTCGTCGCCGTCGACGAATTCGTGCGGGAAGTTGCGAAATTATTCAAATTTCGCGCAAAATTGCCGCCAAAATGTCCAATTCAGCGCCTGAAAGTGCACCACCTCTCCTTGGCCCACCACATTCGGCTGGAGCAGACCCCAGGGGAAGTGTGGCACGAGTGCTTCCTTTGTCAGTTTTCGTCGTCGAATTTGGCCGATTTCTCGAAACATTTGGACGAAAATCGACACTCGATCAAATTCGAAAAGTTCAAGAAAGCGAAAGGAGTCAGGAAGGGAGGAGGAGGCGGAGGAGGAGAGTGGAGGAAGAGTGAGAGGTTCGCATTTGGAAGACAATTTGTTGTGAAGCGTGAAGATCTATTTGTCTGATGCTTTTGTCCGTTCGTCCGTGTAGTCAGGCCCGTTGACGGCCAAGCCCGGGACGCGTTTGGTACGCGATAGACTTCCCAACTACACCACTAGGATTAATGCGGGCTCAGGCCGTAGACTAATGTGCCATGCATCAACCCCTACACGTGTCGGACCCCAGTAAGCTCTATCAAGTATAAGAACAGTCAAGAGACTCACGGATAGGCGCTGTTCCAAGCAGTAGTCCGAATGGGTGTTTATTCTTGACCACAGCTAAGAATAAGCTAACTGGCTAACAAACGGCAGACTACTTATACTGAGCCTATGGAATGTGAAGTATGCACCTACGCATGGCATCCTAATGGTGCCATGCTTACACGCCTCATTCAAACAAATGAGCCGTGACGCTAATGCTTAGAACCTACGATCATGTATCACTGATCACGATCACTAATTTCCTCGAACGCGTAGAACTGGGCGAACTTGAGCGACCCGATGTCTTGATCGAATTTGAACGAACTGGACGATCTTGAACGACCAGAAGACATGACCGAACCGGACGAACCGCTTGACCGACCAGCTGACGAAACCTTAAACCCCACACGAGAAGTATTAGACACAAACGCGACGTCCACACTCTCAGTGACCAAAGGACAAGCGCATCAAACTCCGCCCATCACCTTGACCCTACCGAACGTGCAACGCGCGCAACCTACCCTCCTCTTCCTTCACAACACACTTGCTCCCTCTCCCTCTCTAACGCCATCCTTCTCCGTGCCTGTCACCTTCCTCTCTCCCTCGAATCAAAAGAAGTTTTCGAAACAGGAAAAGCTGGCGAGACACGCGCAGGAAAGGGTACAGTGAAGGGAAGGCCAGCACCGCGCGTAGAGTGAAGGAACAGGGCAGTGGAAGAAATCACTCGAGATCACCGGACATCACAGATCACAGCGAGTCCGGGGCACTATCGTAGCCTTCGTAGTGGACGTCGCCGTCAACGTCGCAGAGGCTGCCGTCGCCACCGCCGAAATGGATGTCGTCGTCGCTGCATCGGTAGAGTCCGCGCGCCGGATCGTAGTTGTACTCCGCGTCGTCGTCAGCACCCTCGATCCTAGGCATTTTCCACGGGTAGTCTTGCGCTGGGTCCACCTCCGCAGGTTCCACTGGAGTCGACACCAATGGAATGTCAGCACTCGGGGACGGGGCGTATCCTAACCACGAGGTGATGTCGACCTCGTCGTCGTCGTCGGCGTCATCGTCTTCGTCTTCGCTGTTGTAGTCTCGGGTGGGCACAGCAGTCGACTGGGCGATAGCCTTGAAGATGTTGTTGGGCGACAGCGACTCTTGCTCCTCCGCGCCGATGTCGTCCCCTTCGCTCGACTCAACTTGTTGGGAGTTGACCCCGCACGGCTGGGCGTCGACCACGACCTCCTTGCTCGCCATCCCACCCTCGATACTAGCTTGCTTGCCCTGACGAATCCTCTGACGGTATCGGCGACGACGCTCCTTCTGTTTCTCAACGGCTCGCTGACTCTTGTTCTTCTTCTTCTTCTTGCTCGTTCCGCTCGCTCCCTGGGTCGGCAGCACCAGCGACTTGTCGACCTCCCCTTGAGCAGACGCTTCGGCAGCAGCGGTCGCGGTCTGCACTTGGGCTCTCTTCTCTAGGATCTGACGGGCGCGATCGAGGTGGTCGACCTTGGGACGCAGAGTGACTGGCGGGCCAACGCGCCCCCACATGCGACCGCTTTTCCCGTGGCGACGCGGCCCCTTTCTTCCCAACTGGGAGTCCTTCACCAGAAGCTTAGTCGAAGGTTCGCAGGGGATGTGCGGGAGGATGTAGCCCGGTAGGACGAAGAGGCCGTCACGGTACTCTGGGGGAGCCGCCGGCGTCGAGACAACAGCTGACGATGTAGACGACCCGGGATCGGGGCCCAGCGCGTCGGAATTGACCGTCAGGAGGGACATGGGATGCATGGGGTAGCCGTAGTGGTCGTCCTTCTTCTTGGAACCGGAATCGCCGCTCGAGCTCGAACTGCTTTTGTCGCCGCCGATTCCCACTTCCACACCTTCCCCTCCGCCGATGTTCACAGCGAGCGCCTTGTCCTTCCTGTCTTGAACGCCGTCCATGTCGACCGCCTCTTCTTCTTCTCCTTGAGCTTCTTTCTTCACAGGCAGTTGGATGGGCCAAAGGTTCAAAAGAGAAGTTAAGAGGACTCGAGGCAAAAACTCATATCCCGTCTCTCCATTCGCCCTCTCTTTATGGACCAATTGGGAATGATCGGAATGCCCCAACTCATCAACTAAGGTATGAGTCCTAGCTCCTCTCTGGAACGTGGGCATCGGAATCCCTCGTCTCGGCTGACTACACAACTTCAAGCGGTGCAAACTGACGAGGTAACGTTCCCTACAGTTGATGCATTCCTCTTCGCTCGAATCGTCATAGTCATTGGGGCAGGTGTGCTGTGGTACTATGATAGCTCCTGTCGTCGTCAGTTCCACCACCCTATAAGGACCCGACCTCTGGGGCAACCCACAGTTCTTGCCAATGGATGGGTGAAAGAGGTACACGAAATCGCTGACGTTGATTCGCGGCATGCGACACCGCTTCGCCAAGAAGTGACCTTGGTTATAGCGTTGCATACGCCTGCTATTTTCGCGCGCGGAACCCCAAGAGTGGATCAATCGCTCGACCAATGCCTCGGCATATTCATCGTAGTTGTCTTCACTGAACTGTTCCGGATCGAAAACAGGCAGAGGGAACAAGTTCAACGGCGTCGCACAGTCCCGCCCATACATGAGAAAGTATGGTGAGAACTTCGTCGACCGATGAACTGCCGTCCTATAAGCCAACAAGGCAGCGGGCAACAACTCGTCCCAACCAAAAGATGATTTGTACTCGTTGTGCCACTTGAGCAAAATCCGTTCCAGCGTCTTCTGGATTCGCTCAACTCCACCCTGAGACCTAGGGACGTGAGACAAAGACGTCGTTGTCAAAATGTTGTGTTGCTGACAATAGGTCTGAACGTCTCGTCCTTCTAAGAGATTCTTCGCCCTATCCGAATGGAACAGCGTCGGGAACCCGTGTCTAGCAACAACCAACTCCGCCAATGCCCGACATACCTCCTTCCCCGTTGGCTCTTTCTTGAAGGGCATAACTTCAGGCCAACGAGTGAACGTATCCATGAACACCAGGACACACGTGAACCCGTTCTTAGACTTTGGCACTTTGGCAATGTCCAACTCCACCCGATCGAAAGGCCGATAAATGTCAATGGGACGCAAGGGCGGCTCGATCTTTGGAGCGTCGTTATACAGGTTGCACTCGTGACACAAGTACCCAAAAGCGATACAGTCGGCCCGAATCCCCGGCCACCAGACCCGATCCTTCAGAAGCGCGAACACCCGCTCGCCATGGAAATGGCCATGAAACTTGTGCACGGCCCTCAAGAGCGACAATCTCAATCCGAAGGGAACCACTGGAACAATGCGAGACCCTAACCGACGACACAGCAACGATCCCATCACCACGAACTTGTGCGCCGCTATCAGAAGAGCCCTCTGTGCTGCCCGATCGTTAGGAACTCTATCTGATTCCAAATAGTGGAGTAACCGACTCGTCTCAGTGTCCTCTAACTGTTCCTGACGAAACCGTTCCGGCGTCAACGACAACAGATCCTGGCAGAAAGGAGCGAACACGTGCGTCCGATACGCCGCAGTCTCAATGGCGAAATCGGCATCCTCCAAGTCCTCGCTGTCCTCATAGGTCATCAACGGAACCAATCTCGAGAGCGCATCTGCAGCAGCATTGTCAGAAGCTGACTTGTGTCTCAGCTGGATGTCATACTCCTGAAGCAGAACCGCTTCCTTATAGATATGTTGCGAGTTCTTGGGAGAGTGGACCATTGGAATGAGAGCTTGGCAGTCAGTATAGACTAGAGTGGACCGGCCATCGATGTAGTATCGGAAGTGACGTACAGCCCACAACAAAGCCATCGCTTCCAACCGAGTAGCCCCATACTTGCTCTGAGGACCCGACGTCCGTTTCGAAGCGAACGCTATCGGTTGTTCCTTGCCCTCCTCGTTCTTCTGAACCAGACAAGCCCCGAATCCCTGACTGGAAGCGTCGACATAGATGATGAACGGTTCTTCAAAGCGCGGATGGACCAGAAGAACCGGTGGCGATGTGATCAGGTAACAAAGCCGTTCGAAGGCAAACTGCTCGTTCTCCGACCACTGCCAATCGGATTCTTTCCGGAGGAGATCAGTCAAAGGCAACGCCACCAACGA
>JASAMZ010008851.1:0-20465 GCA_030248115.1 Linhomoeus sp. GSCO2_2 | reverse complement strand
ATGTGCTCCAGAAACTGGACTTTTACGATGGTGGCTACACGTCTTTAACAGCGCCTCACCACATTGCAAAACAAATGCCGAGTTATTGACACGCCTGAAATGGTCCAAATGTTTGCACAGTTTCTGATCACTGGCGGTGGCACCTAATCAGGCGGCCGAACTCTTGGCGGAACTGTGTGGAGAATATCACGTGACATAGGATGGTACAGGAGCCGTTGAGACCGGCCAAGGGTTGGCGCAGCGCCTCCAGAAGGGCCCTTACAAAGTCGGCCTTTACCCAGTTGGGGGCTTGAGGCTGCGCGTAAAACGCGACCCTGTGAGCCAGTCTGAAGACGGTAGAGTAGCCGTATGTGGGCAGGAGGAATCCCGTGCAGAGCAGGTTGAGGCCCAGAGTGCCGTAGAGGAGGGTGGCCACCCGTCTGTCTTCGGCCACTCTCTGCTGGCGATCGACGTCGCTGACGCCCTTCGCCTCTCGCGTCTGCCTCCGGATGCCTCGCAGCATGGCCAGAGACCATTTCCACTGGTCCTTGTAGAAGCCGACCAAAATCAGCATCTGCAGCAGAAAAGGGCATCTTCTTGCTGTCAAACTCGCGGCGCAAAACCAACCTTCCAAAGATTCAGGAGTGGCGGAATAGAATAGACCAAGGCCGCGGAGTTTTTCGAATGCCGTCCTCGGATGACGAATGTGACAAACCAGTGCAAGGCGTAGTCGAGCGCTATCACCGTTCCGCCGAACAGGGCCCAAACGGCGGCGAACTTCCTGTATGGATTTCGACTTCGTCCATAGCTGGCGACGCCGACGGTGGCTGCGAAACGGTCCCTTGCTAGAAGGCTGATAGAGAGCTGAAAGTTGCATGCTTCGCCAAAATCACTTCTCGCGAGCTTCGTACATCACCCGAGTAGCAGCGTGCAGACTTTACTGGTGATGCGTCGTCAAGTGTCCTGGAATACACTGTCCACTGCGAAGCAAATTTGGCAAGCTGCAACTCTGGCGATAGGAGGATGCACAAAGTTCGTTCTCATGCAAATAGATGCATTGATTAGTAATGGTTTCTGACTCAATTTTCACACGCTGTACTTTTTACACCGATTACGTTAAGCCGAGAACCTGGCTGACAAAATACCAGTGCCTTCCTGACATCTCTTGCAAAAACTTCGATTGGAAGGAAAAGGACGGTGCACATTTGAGATCAGCGGCAAGTAAAGAAACATGGGAAGCGTCAAATGCTTCCCTGGTTGGCGCAGAGCAGGAGGAACTCCACGTTTCGTGACAACGATGCGACGAGGTCGCCGATCCAACGTCCGCCGTATTGTTCGAGCGCGTAGTACGAACAAAGGCGGCCGATGTGGAAAACGTCCAGTGTTACAATGGCGCTGACCAATACACCTGCGATATCTGTGAGAGACTCGAGAAAATGGTACTTGAGACAATCCACTCCGGCCGACTTGGTGCGCTGAACGTGTGGGACAGATGGGGAATATTTGGAAGTTATACTCCACAAACAAGCTGCTTTGGCTGAGATGGTACCCTTCAATCTCTGGATTAACAAACCTAAATTGAAAACGAGATTTGTTACGTAACGCGTATGTCGCATCCGGACGGCGCAATCCTCCAGAATGTGCAATATTGCGCGATCTCGAGGGGTGCCCCTCCAAACTGCACAATATGGCGCTTTCTTGAGGGCGTACACCCAAAACGGTCAAACAGTTGCTAGAACGTTGAGTTCTCTTGCTTTTCGTTTAGTTCATTCTTCATGAAGTTGTTTCCTTCCATATGGGAGGGGACGCCCTCCAGAACGCGCCATATTGCGTAGTTTAGAGGGTAATATCCATCCATATCGCGCAATATTGCGCAGTCTGGAGGGATTGCGGAAAGTGGATGCAACACACACTGTATGTCATGGACCTCGCTGGTTCCGAAGGTGCTCTCGTACATATGTACCTGGAGAACACGCCTGACCAGCACAAGACTGAGAAGGCTGCTGGCGAGTCCAAAAGACGTGAAGAAGGTGACGTGGAGGACGTTGAAGAAGCGCTCCAGTCTTTTGGCAAACGAGAAGGTTGGAGTGGTCTTCCACCAGAAGTTGGCGAGGTACAGCGTCTTCCAGTTGAGGGCCAGCCAGTGGGCCGTCGAGCAGCCTCGAGTAGCGCCGCTTCTCGCGGCGAGACACGCCTCCTCCCCCAGGTACAGTAGGTAGTAGTCGGAGATTAGTTGGGAGGAGGCCGTGTCTCGTCTGAGTGAGTGGAGAAACCAACGAGCCCGCCGAGAGTAGTTGTTGGGGAAGCTGTACTTCTCCTGGCACTCTGCCAGCCGAAGGTCGCGGTCTTTGGTGGTCGCCGACGTCGACCGAACGGCTCGTCTGACGCAGCGGCTGCTCAGGCAAAGGTGCGAGGAGCGCAGCAGCCTCGGCTGTCTGAATCCGAACACCAGTGGACGACGCAGCCAGTGAGCGCAAGAAAAGCGACCGTACGACGGAACCCACACTGCGTAGTCGAGATCCTCGCCTTCTCCGACGACGCCTTTTGGAAGACGTCTCTTTTGCTTCCGCAGTGCAATTTCAACTTTCCATCCTTCTTCCTGCCGCTCTTTCATCAACGACGCGAAGTATTCTGCTCGTATCTCCATTCTACAAATGACAATGGCGCTTTATTTTGTTAGAGCAGAGCAAACACGCAACCTCTGGCCATTTGCCACCCGACAAAGCAAGGCGCATAGCGTCTTCGAAGTAAGTGGCCGTACGCGATCACAAGACCGAGACAGCTCATGCCAGTAATTATGTACGGTTAGGCATAAAACTTTCCGGACGTTAAGGTCTGACCTTGTCAATGAGAAACTGCAACTAAGTATCGTTACAAGGTTACTTCAACGAATGGGCGACACAAGCGTGGGTGGATATACAGTGCTGATGCACTGCTCAACTGCCGCTGACCTGTGTGGCTCGCAGGTGGAGAAGTCGACGACTCCAGCGAGAAGAGCAATGCATAGCGTCAACGAGGAAAACGGCGGCGACATCCAACTTCTGTGGTCGACACCAACAGAAGGTACGAAGACGCTGCTTGAGCGATTCAAGCGCCAGAGTTCGGTACTTCAGAAAGAGACGAACTCGCCACTGTTTTCCTCGAGAACTTCACCTGCTTTCACCTTCCCAAACGTCAGTCGGGCTCTGCACTAGAATCAATTCACGCTGTGCTAAAATAGGTTCCCGATATCGAACGCATGATTGGCACCGCTTCATGTACATGTAGCTGCTTCCATGCACGCTTTCCAGCTCTGTCAGTGTGGTACTACTACAGCCAGTGCACCCTCCAACGGTATTGGATGTCGCTTTGCGGTTTTGGACTTTTGGGTTACTGTAACTCGCGAGAAATAAATTTTTGAGTAGCGGCCAGTGGAGGAACAATGATTAGTTTGCCGAGACCGAGACCCATACAAAGAGCCCAAAATAGTCTTTCTACGTACGACTTTCTAGCGCTGAGGTCCATACGTGTAACAGGGGGGGGGGGGGGGGGGGGGTGGAGCTTAGGAATTTCAAAAATAACTTTCGCCTGGGGCGCTTGAAAATGGCGAAATATTCTCTGCTGCGCTATATTTTGGACGTTTTTCACTAAAATTAAGCGGATTTTTGGCACTTTTAAGCCATTCTTGCATAAATTCTCGTTTTTGGAACTTTGGCAATGTTGGTATTAGGTCGTTTGACCCCCTACCCTTTCCTCGTTGTTATATCTTGGCAGTAGTTCACTGTACTGTTCGTGCACCATGATTTGACAGACAGGACTGTGACGTCGACATAAAAACGAGTTTTTAAAATTGCGCGCTACAGTATCTCAAAGTAAGGCCTGCGAAAAGTCAAAACTTCATCGAACCTAGTGTAATCGCATATCAAAATGAAGCGCTCGACCTCCTGAGCACGAATCCGACAACAAAAAGTTTCGAAAGTTTAAACAGAGTGCCACAGTAACCAAAACGCGATGAAAACTGCACATTTTGGGTTGTTATATCTTGGCAGTAGTTCACTGTACTGTTCGTTCACCATGATTTGACAGGCAGGACTGTGACGTCGACATAATAACGAGTTTTTAAAATTGCGCGCTACAGTATCTCAAAGTAAGGTCTGCGAAAAGTCAAAACTTCATCGAACCTAGTGTAGTCGCATATCAAAATAGAGCGCTCGACCTCCTGAGCACGAATCCGACAACAAAAAGTTTCGAAAGTTTAAACAGAGTGCCACAGTAACCAAAACGCGATGAAAACTGCACATTTTGGGTTGTTATATCTTGGCACTCGTGCGTTGCAGAGCGGCGGTACTGACATCGTTGGAGACCTTACTGCAAGCCAACATCAAATCAAGCTCACAATCAAACTACTTGAGTGAGAGTCTGCGACAGCAACGAGCTACACAAAAGTAACCCATACCATGGACATGCGTTGACAGCAGAAGAAGTTCGGGTCCTCCAATTGTCACTGGGGGCGAGTGTAATTACTTGGCGGTAATGCTTGCATAGTCTCCGATCACTGACGACGGCACCAAATCAGGCGGCCGAACTCTTGGCGGAACTGCGTGGAGAAGATCACGTGACATATGATGCCGCAGGAGCCGTTGAGGCCTGCTAGCGGCTTGCGCAGCGCCTCCAGAAGAGCCCTTATCAAGTTGGCCGCTATCCAGTTGGGGGATTGCGGCCGCGTGTATATGGCTAACCCGTAGGCCAGTCTATAGATCGTCGCGTAACCGTAGACTGGTAGAAGAAATCCCGTGCAGAGCAGGTTGAGGCCCAGAGTGCCATAGAGGAGGGTGGCGACGCGTCTGTCTTCGGCAGCCCTTCGCTGGCGGTCGACGTCGCTGACGCCCTTCGCCTCTCGCGTCTGCCTCCGGATGCCTCGCAGCATGGCCAGAGACCACTTCCACTGGTCCTTGTAGAAGCCGACCAGAATCAGCATCTGCAACAACAACAGCCACACTGCATAGTGTGGGGTCGGCGGCTGGTGTCTAGGCAGCAACAAGCATCTTCTCACTGTCAAATCCGCCACGCAAAACCCACCTTCCAAAGAGACAGCAGCGAGAAAATGGAATAGGACAAAGCCGCGGAGTCTTTCGAATACCGTCTTCGCATGAAGAATTTGACAAACCAATTCAAGGCATGATCGAGTCCTATCGCCGCGCCGCCGAACAGAGCCAAAACGGCAGCAAACCTCCTGTAAGGCTGTCGACTTCGTCCATATCTGACGGCGCCGACGGTGGCTGTGAAGCGGTCCCTTGCCAGAAGGCTGATGGAGAGCTGAAATACGTTTGACGACAATATTTTGTCACCCTGTAATTTCTAAGCTGCGCGACCGATTACGGTAAGCTGGGAATCCAGCCAAAAAGTAACACTTGTTGACACTTGAGCTGACAGCACTTGCAAAACTTCGATTGAGATCAGTGGCAATGAAAGAAACATGGGTAGCGTCAAATGCTTCCCTGGTTGGCGCAGAGCAGCAGGAACTCCGCGTTCCGTGACAAAGATCCGAAGAAGGCGGCGATCGAACTTCCACCAAATGCATAGCGCGAACAGAGTCGGCCAAGTTCGAACGCATCCAGAGTTACAAAGGCGCTGACCAATCCCCCTGCGATGTCTGTGAGAGCCTCGAGAAAATGGTACTTGAGGCAATCCACACCGGCCGACTTGGTGCGCTGAACGTGCAAGATAGATAGGAAATATGCGAAAGTTTGGTACTCCATAAACAACCTGTTATAAACTGACATTCGTACCTGGAGAACACGCCTGACCAGCACAAGACTGAGAAGGTTGCTGGCGAGTCCAAAGGGTGTGAAGAAGGCGACGTGAAGGACGCTGAAGAAGGACTCCAGTCTTTGGGTTAGTGAAATGGTTGGAGGAGTCTTCCACCAGAAGTTGGCCAGGTACAGCGTCTTCCAGTTGATAGCCAGCCAGTATGCCGTCGAGCAACCTCGTGTAGTGGTGCTTCTCGCGAAGAGACACGCCTCCTCCCCCAGGTACAGTAAGTAGTAGTCGGAGACAAATTGGGAGGAGGCCGTGCCTCGTCTGAAGGAGCGGAGAAACCAACGAGCCCGCCGAGAGTAGTTGTTGGGGAAGCTGTACTTCTCCTGACACTCTGCCAAACGAAGGTCGCGGTATTTCGTGGTCGCCGACGTCGACCGAACGGCTCGCCGGACGCAGCGCCTGCTCAGACAAAGGTGCGAGGAGCGCAGCCGCCTCAGCTGCCTGAATCCGAACACCAGTGGGCGACGCAGGCAGTGAGCGCGAGAGAAGCAACCCACACTGCGTAGTCGAGGTCCTCGCCTTCTCCAACGACATCTTTGGGAAACGGCCTCTTACGCTTCCGCAGTGCCCTTTCCACTTTCCATCCTTCCTCCTGCCGCTCTTTCATCAGAGACGCGAAGTATTCTGCTCGCATCTCCACTCTACAAAGCGACGACAATGACGACTTCCTTTGATGTAGAACGCACACGCTGCCTCTAGTCATCCATGTACCATCCGACAAAGAAAGCCGCGTAGTGTCATCGCAGTAATTCCACCGTACGGAACCGAAAGACAGAGACATAACATAACAGTAATTATGTACGGCTAGGCATAACCCGTTCCGGACGTTAAGGTCTGGCCCTCTCAGTGAGGAACTGCGACTAAAAGTGTGGATGCATTGCTCAACTGCCGCTGACCTGTGTGGTTCGCATGTGGGGAAGTCGACGACTCCGGCGAGAAGAGCAATGCATAGCGTCAACGAGGAAAACGGCGGCGTCATCCAACTTCTGTGGTCGACAACACAACAAGGGGTGCGAAGACGCTTCTTGAGCGTCTAGCGCCGGAGTTCGGTACTTCAGAAATGGACGAACTCGGCACTGTTTTCCTCGAGAATTTCACCTGCTTTCGCCTTCGCGAACGTCAGTCGGGCTCTGCACTAGAATTAATAGGTTCCCGATTTCGATAACACATGATTGGCACCGTTTCATGTACATGCACGCTTTCCAGCTCTGTCGGTGTGGTACTACTACACCCAGTGCACCCTCCAACGGTATTGGATGTCGCTTTGCGGTTTCGGACTTTTAGGTTACTGTAACTCGCGAGAAATAAATTTTTGAGTCGTGGCCAGTGGAGGAACAATAATCAGTGAGCCGAGACCGAGACCCATACAAAGAGCCCAAAATAGTCTCTCTACGACGTTCCAACGCTGAGATCCATACGTGAAACAGGGGGGGGGGCATAGGAATGATCATCAGAAAGTCAACAAGCAAAGCCGACGGAAATATCAAGGTCGCTAGCTGCGATGTTCAGATGACCAATGTACCATTCCACGAAATGGCCCGTGTAACTTCTCCAAAACAAATGAAGCTTTTCAAAAGATGCAGACTTTCATCAGGAGTAGGTCAAGAGACCGAACGTTGCTGAAGCGGTCAGATGATTGCCCAACGAGAATCGACGTCGTCCGGTGTCGTGACAAGCTTAGAAACTCGAACCGTCCTGGGAAGACGTGGACAGCATTAATTAATACGAAAGCGAAGTTATTGGCAAGGCACGCAAACACGCAAGCAGACAAAAGCCTTCTGCTATTATTTGTCCGCACCTGCGTCGCTGCTCGAATGCCCGGTCGCAGCATGTAATGCTGCCATCTTCTGTCGGTCGGCAACTTCAACAATAATTTCTACAGCAGCGTTGACAAGACTAAGCTACAGCAGCTACACGTGCAGGTACGAATTCAGCACATGCCAAGACAGTAAATAGGCAGGAGACTTGATTGTGAGTGCTTCGGTTGCGTCGTTTGGTCGGCGGAACACACACACACTCTCTCTCATTCGTTGACTCCTTTCCTGACATCAACAGTAGCGAACGATCGAGTGTGAACTGTGAGAGTATGTTATTTCGCCGCGCCCCAGCGCGGCGAGTATATATACGGACGCTATTGTCTGTTCGTGTGTCTGTCTGTCTGTCTGTGTGTGTCACAAAAGTAGACATGACGGTTAGTGCCACCCAATGGAGTCGAATGCGCTGAGTAACGTGTCGATGTCCGTTTCTGTTGCTAATTTCGCTATTTCGAGATATTTACAATCAAAATATAAAAATGTCAAAAAAATCACTTCTATTTACAAGCCGTATCGGCAAACTTTTTGCTGAAATGAAAAGGGCATAAGACGCGATGAATCTGTGACATAGTTTCGGATTTTAGAATTCACGAAATTAGGGATATTTTTGTATCTTAGGGATGTTAGTGGAAATTAGGGATGTTCGTAGATTTAGCGGGAGTATTTATGTGAAGTAATTAGAAACCAGTTTCAGATTTTAACATTCAAGAAATTAGGGATATTTTCAAGGGTATTGTCAAAATTTCCAAATTTTGACAATCTAAAACAGCTTAAATTTCAAAATTTCTTTGCAGGCATGTATCGGGCATATAGTCTGCCAAGTATTTAGCAAGTTGTTTTAGATTTTAGAATTCAAGAAATATAGGCATCGAATGCCCAACAATGGCACAAACTTTCTTTGGAAACTCGAGGTACTCCCCGAAGAAATGCTCAAGTTTCTATTCTGACACAATATTGAATATACTCCTCAAATGCACGAAACACTATATGCAATGCCAATCAACCATCATCGGGTTAGCAATCGCACGAACATTACAGCAATGTACTATGAGCCTCGTTTTGGTCTCAGAGAGAATGAACGACTCTGGCGTCGAGTCGCGCTTGAGCGAGCGACCGTTCGGAGTGGTCGCCTGGCCTTTCGGATGCGTTCAATTCGTCATTGTGACCTTCGGTCTGTTTGGCAATCTGTCCATTCTGACTGCCATTTGGAAGTCGAAGGAGCTGCGGACGCCCTGCTCCTACCTCATGGGCTCTCTGGCTCTGGCAGACCTCCTCTCCATACCCTACTTCTACCAGGTGCGTCACCAGTCAGTGGTTAATCTGTGGGGGGGGGGGGGGGGGGGGGGGGTCTAAGAAAATCAATCCGTTTTGGGGCGCTCATTGAAGCAAGGCACAGGTGGGGTATGGTATGGTATTGAGTTACTCAGTGATCAGTCCTACAAAAAGGTGATCGTCGCCTCGCTGCTGGGGTGGACGTGGCGTCCGAACGTCTCCTGCTTCAAATGGGGAATGTTCGGAATGGCAGCCATGAACGTAGCCAGCTTTCTGGTCTGGGCTGTGGGACTCGACAGGTATGTAATACACATACCAGCGTGATTAATTATAGCATAGTGCCGAATAGACGTTAGATCTCAAAATGGTGACACTCTCCCCCCAATAGAGTTACACACTTCACGATATGCAAAGTTACCTAGCATTGGCCGTCTCCTTCAGACACATGAGAGTAACTCATTCCTTCTGGCATCCTGTGGAGATGCATTTGCATTGCTTGCAGGGTTCTCGTCATCAAGTTGGCCGAGCGATACAATAATCTCAATGGGCCGATTTACGTCTCCACCTTGGTCGTAGTGGCCACCGTCTATGGAATTGCCCTCGTGGCCTATGGGTACACCAATGCATACTATGTTTCACCAGCCGCATTCGCACCTATTCCATATTTGATACAGACTTTTGCGCACAGTTAACACGACGGCAACCTAACTCCTCCGTATAAAATTGTATTCTATCTCTAGATACACAACCACGACCAACGACCTCATGCCTATCTGCATACCGCCCACTTCTTATCACGGCTCAGCGTTGGTCCTGTGCACTGCAGCAGCGAATATCATGGCCTTGGCAGTTATCGGCACCTATGGATATGCGATTTACATTGCAAAGCGTCAGTGTCGTCGTCGTCGTCGTCGTCGTCGTCGTCGTCGTCGTCGTCGTCGTCGTCGTCGTCGTCGCCGCCGCCGCCGCCGCCGCCGCCGCCGCCGCCGCCGCCGCCGCCGCCGCCGCCGCCGCCGCCGCCGCCGCCGCCGCCGCTGCCGCCGCCGCCGCCGCCGCCGCCGCCGCCGCCGCCGCCGCCGCCGCCGCCGCCGCCGCCGCCGCCGCCGCCGCCGCCGCCGCCGCCGCCGCCGCCGCCGCCGCCGCCGCCGCCGCCGCCGCCGCCGCCGCCGCCGCCGCCGCCGCCGCCGCCGCCGCCGCCGCCGCCGCCGCCGCCGCCGCCGCCGCCGCCGCCGCCGCCGCCGCCGCCGCCGCCGCCGCCGCCGCCGCCGTCGTCGTCGTCGTCGTCGTCGTCGTCGTCGTCGTCGTCGTCGTCGTCGTCGTCGTCGTCGTCGTCGTCGTCGTCGTCGTCGTCGTCGTCGTCGTCGTCGTCGTCGTCGTTATCGAAACGTGCAGCTAGCGTTCGACGATGAAAGAGTAGGGAGAGCGTTTCCGTGTATGCTGCACGCTTCGAGTTCTAGAGGTTCGACCGAATTTTAGAGGAAAGCTTGGCGAGCTGCGATTCGTGACGATTCAGATGAACAGAGTTGGCAGCCTGGCTGCAGTTTCAGTGAGTTTCGGCTTTCAGGCGCACAGGCCAGATTGGCGGCATTCGGACGATTTCAGATTCACCGTTTCACAGTTGTTTTCCTCCCCGATTTCTCAGTACGATCCCACGACTAACTCAACAGATCACGCCACACGAATAAGCGCACAATGTATGCGAATTCACCTACCATACTATCACGAACTCAACGACAACTGAAATAATGCAACATAAAGTCGTGCCGAGACCAACGTAATTCAAAACGCAACGAGTACATACGATCGCTTCATTCGCAACTCGTCACGCGAGTTGCGACACTCCCAGCTCAAGGAAAGAGAGGTCGCTCTTCAGCAGGGTGCTCTCCACGACGTGACCCAGCAGATAGGCAGGCAGTTGGCGGAGCAGTTGGTGGAGTGGTGGGATCCATTGTCCCAGATGCTGGAAGCGGATCGTTGCTGGGCCAACGAATGTTTCCTGTAGACTCAGAGGAAGGAAGTTCCACATGGCAAAGGCGACTGGCCACAGTAGAGCAGTCGAAGCATGAAGCATGTTCTCAATGAAATGACTCTGCGGCTTTGCGTGGTGTCACTGTGCATCTGGGGAGGGGGCCATGGAGGCAAGACGTCGACCAGCGTGCAGTGGGACCCGTGCATGGTCGTCTGTGCGTCCTGCGAGTGGGTCGAGGGCGTGCAGAAGAAGGGCAGGATCACGAGGAAGGCGCAGACCGCGCAGACAAGCAGTAACAGCAACTGGATGAAGTGCGAATGAACAGGCCCGTTTCTCGGCTCGAGAGAGCCGCCCTCCCCCCTGACGAATGAGAGAGAGTCAGAGTGGTCGCTGCAACCTTCAGGAGTCTCACAGTCTGACGTCTCACTGTTTGCGCTAGAGGGGAACGCACTCGTTTCAATGAATTCACTCGCGGATTTGTAGCTGTGATCGGTCTCAAACGAAGTGGAGGACGCGCACGCCTCAGTTTCGACGGATTTCAACGAATCTAGGCTCGACGAGCAGTTTGAAGTGGATTCATCGCGTACGGAGCTTTTGTTTGTATCGGATTCAGAGTTCGACTTCGCGGGAGAGAGCAGTGACGCGCTTTCATTCGATATCGAGGATAGATCACCAAACGAATCAGTGCAGTTTTCGACTGAATGGCGCGACGAAGAAGGAGAAGAAGAGCATAGCAGCTCTGTGCATAGAAGGTAGCTGTCGAATGCCGCCTCAGATTCTGATTCAGAGTCTGTCTTATCACTGCGTTTGCTCGAATAGTCTTTGTATTGCTCAGCGTCGCCTAATTGGAATCGAATCGATGTGACTGCTGTGAAGAGATTCTCGATGTATTGCGTCGCTAGTTTGCACAGATTGTCCAGTTTGCATTGGAAGATATCGCTGTCTTTCAGAAAGGGGAGGCGCTTCCGCTTGTGCAACTCGCAGAATTTGGGGTCTAGACCGATGTCTCTCAAAGCAATGACGAACAGAATAGCTTCGTGGGGGAATTCGCATTCGGAAACCATGTTTACGTGTTCGAGGAAGTGCTCTTTGGACCAGTCTTCAGCCATACTGAATGCTTCTCAGAGAGGACCGAGGGTTTCACAGAAAGAGGGTGATTGGGAACCTGTATGTGCCCTGAGGGAAGAGGAAGAAGTGCCTGGCCTCGTAAACTTCGCGTGAAATGACCGAATTGAACCGAATTGACCGCAAGGATGCACAGAAGAGAAGTTCAAGAGTTTCAAGCCTGATTTGGTCGCTGATCCGCCTCGATTGAAGAAGCCACCATATCGAAACGTGCAGCTAGCGTTCGACGATGAAAGAGTAGGGAGAGCGTTTCCGTGTATGCTACACGCTTCGAGTTCTACCGAATTTTAGAGGAAAGCTTGGCGAGCTGCGATTCGTGACGATTCAGATGAACAGAGATGGCAGCCTGGCTGCAGTTTCAGTGAGTTTCGGCTTTCAGGCGCACAGGCCAGATTGGCGGCATTCGGACGATTTCAGATTCACCGTTTCACAGTTGTTTTCCTCCCCGATTTCTCAGTACGATCCCACGACTAACTCAACAGATCACGCCACACGAATAAGCGCACAATGTATGCGAATTCACCTACCATACTATCACGAACTCAACGACAACTGAAATAATGCAACATAAAGTCGTGCCGAGACCAACGTAATTCAAAACGCAACGAGTACATACGATCGCTTCATTCGCAACTCGTCACGCGAGTTGCGACAGTCGTCGTCGTCGTCGTCGTCGTCGTCGTCGTCGTCGTCGTCGTCGTCGTCGTCGTCGTCGTCGTCGTCGTCGTCGTCGTCGTCGTCGTCGTCGTCGTCGTCGTCGTCGTCGTCGTCGTCGTCGTCGTCGTCGTCGTCGTCGTCGTCGTCGTCGTCGTCGTCGTCGTCGTCGTCGTCGTCGACGGCGGCGGTGGAAGCCGCGGCAGCCTTCCAATAAGTTTTTACTACATTGAAAATTAAAGGCTCTGTGCACAACAGGCAGCGATCACACCGGCCCCAGTAAAAGCATTCCTTCGAGCAGCCGCGTCGAGCCAATGACCGCGAAGCAGTCCCACCTTCTGGCCAGTTTGTCCATCGTGGGAGCTGTCTATTCGTCCAGCTGGTTTCTGACAGTGGCTGTTGTGGCTGCCATGCAGGTAAGTTGGCAGGAATTCTGCATTACTGTACCAATATTCTTGCTAAATGCACTTAAATTCTGAGTCCAATCGAAGGTGGCCCCTGTCACTCCGTCGGCAGCGTTTCACGTGACTTTGTACATGGGATGGACAACGGCCATCAACGTTTCTTGCAACTGCTACATCTATGTGTGGAGAAGCAAACTCTGGCGGAAGGTCATCCTTCATAAGGTGAGGGGGTTAAACTCAAGCACCACCGCTGCCTTTCCGTCGCAATACACAGATTGCGACTAACACAAAGGTAATATATGTGTACATAATAACTCATCCAAAACATAGTCTCACTATGTACGTCATGCGCATGTTTGACGGATCCAGGAGCGTTGCCGTCGTCTTCAGTTGTGGAAGTCCCTTCTGCGTCGCTGCCAGTCGCTGCTGTGGGTGTCTGCGAGTGCGACGACGACGACGACGACCACTGCGAAGATGAAGGTCATCACGCCGGCGGCGGGACGCAACTGATGAGAGCAAACGCCAACTGAAAAGGCCACAAAACGCTATAAGTTGCTTAGGCTTGCGTCGCAAACATCATGGAAAACGACCTATGTACAACGATGGAACTGTTTGACACTAGTGAAGAGCTCTTGCCGCACCTGTGCTATTAGAACAACAGCAGGAACAGTAGGTACCGGGTTTTTCCGCTTAAGCGCCCCCCCCCCCCCGCATAAGCGCGGAATGGGACGTTTGGGCGCCGCCGGTTGGGCGCCGCCGTTTGGGCGCCGCCGATTGGGCGCCGCCGTTTGGGCGCTGGGGACGTTTGGGCGCCGGACGTTTGGGCGCCGCTAACTTTTATTGTCTTTCGAATTTCACGGTAACGGAACTGCGTCATTTGTCTTTCAGACACCATTTGGCTTCAGGCTTGGCTTAGTTCAAGCTGAGGCCTAGCATTAGATCTGGCTTATGCTTAGACTTATTTTCAAGGCTATGCTTAGTAAAGGCGTCG
This sequence comes from Linhomoeus sp. GSCO2_2, assembly GCA_030248115.1. NCBI lineage: Eukaryota > Metazoa > Nematoda > Chromadorea > Monhysterida > Linhomoeidae > Linhomoeus > Linhomoeus sp. GSCO2_2. Next base: position 6,458 of record JASAMZ010008851.1, on the reverse strand, counting down.
CCGCAGGCGACGGCACACGCGAAAGGTTGCTGATGTCGTAGTCCGGGGAATCAGCTTCGGGCTGTGCCGCAGGCGCGACCGAAGCTGTTTCCTGGACTACGACATCAGCAAACTTTCTGCGGAAGCCTAGGTGAGCTAATTAGCCTTGGTTGAGTCTGGCGCCCAAACGTCCGGCGCCCAAACGGCGGCGCCCAAACGTCCCTGGCGCCCAAACGGCGGCGCCCAATCGGTGGCGCCCAAACGGCGGCGCCCAAACGTCCTAGACCGCATAAGCGCCCCGGGACGCTTACGAGGTTTTCACTGCCACATAAGCGCCCCGGGGCGCTTAGTGGTGCCCAAGTTTTTTCGCCGCGCCTCAGCGCGGCGAGGTGTATATATACGGTTGACAATGTCTGTCTGTCTGTGTGTCTGTGTGTCTGTGTGTCTGTGTGTGTGTGTCCGTGGCACCGAAGTAAGATATGTGGCATATGTGGTCAAGTAGAGTCAAGGTCGCTGAGTATGGATCCGATGTCCGTTTCTGTTGCTAATTTCGCATTTTCGAGATATTCACAATTGAAATTCAAAAATGTCAAAAATCGACTTTTTCACCCGACGAGCTAGCGACGAAATTTCTTCGGAAATAGAAAGAGCATAGACCGCGAATGAATTGTAATACAAAAGAAAATTTTGGTAAATGTGGAATTTAATAGAAATACATAATTGTTTGTCAAAACTTAATAAATTGACAAAAATAGAACGTCGTTTATTGACGAATGTGAATGCAGAAATGGTAAGGCCGTATGTCAACAAGAATATTTGACATAGTATTGCAGTTTTAATAAATCGCAGTTTCGAGATATTTAGAATTAAAATTCATAAATGTCAAAACCGACATTTTCGTCTGAGGGGCTAGCGGCGAAATTTCTTCAGAAATAGAAAGGGCATAGACAACGGATAATTTGTAACACAAAAGAATATTTTTGCAAATGTGAAATTTGATAGAAATACGCAAATACTTTCCAAATTCCATAAAATGACAAAAATAGAACGTCAATTATTGAGGAATGTGAATGCAGAAATGGCAAGGCCATATGCCAATAAGAATTTGTGACACTGTTTTACAGCTTCAATAAATTGCAATTTTGAGAAATTAAGAATTAAAATTTTAAAGAATGTCAAAGTCGACATTTCATCTGATGGGCTAGCGGCAAAATTTCTTCAGAAATTGTAAGTGCAGAGACTACGGATAATTAGTAACATGAAAGATATTTTTTACAAATACCAAATTTGACAGAAATGTTCAAAATTTGACAGAAATGTCAAAATTTCGTAAATTGCCAAAACATTTGTTAATTGATGAATGTGAACGTAGAATAGAAAGGGCGTACGCAAAGAGGAATTCCTGATAAAGAACGACCGCACCAAACTTTTCGCAAGTTTTTTGTTGGATGTGACGTTTTCACAGTGTTCACACCGGTAGGAAACACCAGACAAACGGCGTCGTATCATGCCGATACATATAGCGAACGCGGCGATATCACTGAGCTTTAGATCAGCTGTACAGATAAGCGTATCGTAGGGATAGCTGCACTTGGCATTATGGTACACGTTCTCATGATTCTTTCTCCAGATGCGGCTAACGATGCGTACAAAGTTCACTATACCGTTCACCAAAATTTGACGGACACAAAGTATAGGTTGAACTTTTTACACACACAGCTTGTTTCGCCGCGCCTCAGCGCGGCGAGGTGTATATATACGGATGACAATGTCTGTGTGTGTGTGTGTCTGTGTTTCCGTGGCACCGAAGTAAAATGTGTGACATGTGTGGTCAAGTAGACTCGAGGTCGCTGAGTACGGATTCGATGTCCGTTTCTGTTGCTAATTTCCCATTTTCGAGATATTCGCAATTAAAATTCGAAAATGTCGAAAATCGACTTTTTCGTCTGATGCGCTAGCCGCAAAATTTCTTCAGAAATGGAAGGAGCATAAACCGCGGATAATTTGTAACACAAAAAATTTTTTTGCAGATGTGAAATTTAATAGAAATACGCGATTATTTGTCAAAATTGTATAAATTGACTAAAATACAAAGTCATTTACTGACGAATGTGAATGCAGAAATGGAAAGGTTTTATGCCCATAAGAATTTGTGACATGGTTGTGAAGTTTTTAAAAATTGCAATTTCGAGATATTTTCAATCAAAATATGAAAATGTCAAAAATCGACTTTTTCACCTGATGATACAGCGGCGAAATTTCTTCAGAAATGGAAAGAGTATAGACTGCGGATAATTTGTAACGCAAGAGAAATTTTTTGCAAATGTGGAATTTAATAGAAATACGTGATTATTTTTCAAAATTCCATAAATCAACAAAATAGAGCGTCGTTTTCTGACGAATTTGAACGCAGAAATAGTAAGGCCGTATGCCAATAAGAATTTGTGACATAGTTTTACAGTTTTAATAAATTCCAATTTCGAGATATTTAGAATTATAATTTAAGAAAATCTCAAAATTGAGATTTTCGTCTGATGGCCAGAACAGCTGTTTATTGATGAATGTGCACTCGGAAACAGAAAATGCGTACGCTGAAAACAGGAATTCGCTCGCACCAAACTTTTCGCAAGTTTTTTTGTTGGATGTGACGTTTTCACACAGGTAGGAAACATCAGATAAACGGCGTCGTATCATGCCGATAGCGAACGCGGCGATATCACTGAGCTTCAGATCAGCTGTACAGACAACCGTATCGTGGGGATAGGTGCACTTGGCATTAAGGTACACATTCTCAAGACACTTTCTCCAGATGCGGCTAACGATGTGCACAATGTTCACTATACTGTTCACCAAAATTTGACAGACACGAAGTATTGGTTGAACTTTTTATACTCCACAAAAAAGTGTGGAGTATACAGCGTTTGTGCGCGAAACGCAGTAATTTTAACCGGATGGGGTTCGCGCGTGCAGCGGCCGATTTGCAAACGGTCTTTTGCGTTGGGTAGGCCTAGTGGGTGGGCAACCTGCACGACATATGGGGTCACGCTGCGGGACCCCGTTGGCGGGAAATTCAAAAATTTAAATTTTCAAAGTACTGAAAATTGGGTTGGGCAAGGTAGAACTCGAAAAGGTTGCATATAATGGTATATACTATCTTTTGATATGTTGTAGTACTCGATAGTGCCGAGTTGGCAAAAAAAGAATTGGATCGCTGCGGGACCAATTTTGGCGCCAAATTTGAAAAATTCGCGAATTTTGGCCCCGGGTCGACTTTGACGGGCTGCTGTGCGAGCTAGGTAGCAGCTAGAGCGGCGAGACCACTCTTGGTGCTCCTTCCCAGATGTCCTCTATCGAATGAGCCATGAACGGAGAAAATCGGGCGAAACACAAAAAACTTTCTTACACTGCGACTTTTTCGACTCCGGGGTCGAAAATTGCGATTTTCGCATTTCGGCGTTTGTAGTGCTCGAATGCGTTGCCGAATCGTTCCAAAAGTGGTTTCAAACGATTCTACGCTTAAATCTGGTCTAGAAAAGTGTTTTGGAAAAATTTTCGAAGCTACAGTATCCCTGCCGCGTCCGTTTGAATTGTGGGTGTCGGGTCGACTTTTGCGATATTATACTCGATTTCGGGGTTTTCGGGGGCGCTGATTACGAATTTGGCATTCGTTTATCGTTTAGATAATGTTTGAACGTACCTATGACGAAATCGCATGCTACCGTACCCCAACAGCGGAATTTCGTTTCTGCGAGTCCATAGTAAGTTAGAGGTGTTGTATGTATATTCTGGGGTATTCTGGGATGTAGATCACGAATTCGGCATTAGTTTTCCGATTGGGAGTGTCGGGAGGCCACAACAGCAGAGGAGTCACCGTGCGTAGGAGTTCAAATTTGTGGAGTATACTGCGTCCCCCGGACGACTTGCCTGGTTACACACACAGCTTGTTTCGCCGCCCCCCAGGGCGGCGAGTATATATGTTGCAGTCAATAGCCGTCTTCAGGCGATTGCCGTCTAGACGGCTATCGCCTGGTCGATCAGGCCGCGGCCGTCTTCTCGGGGAAAAGACGGCCATCGCCTGGTGCGTCAGGCGATGGCCGTCTTCTGCTCGAAAAGACGGCTATCGCCTGATGGACCAGTCAACAGCCGTCTTCAAAACGAAAGCTGTCGCCAGCGCTAGCAGGGAAGGGGCGCAGCAGGCCTGAGCAGGAGGTGAAGTAAATGGAGGAGTGTTTATTCCACTTACAGTTTGCACTAAAACTCGGCCGGCGTCGCGCCTGGCGGGTCTCAGCTGAGGCTTAGCGCGACCACCAACTTCAGGGCGCGCTCCGCGCGCCCTGAAATCGGTCACCGGTCGCGTTAAGCCTAAGCTTCGACCCGCCAGACTGCGACGCCGACTGACTCTTGTGAACTGTGGGCGCAGGGCGAGCCTAAGCATAGCCTGAACTGGAAGGAATATACTGTGTCCGAAACTAATACAGAGAAAGAAAAGACGGCCATCGCCTGACGCATCAGGCGATTGCCGTCTAGACGGCCGCGGCCTGACGCATCAGGCGATTGCCGTCTAGACGGCCGCGGCCTGATCGACCAGGCGACAGCCGTCTAGACGGCTATCGCCTGAAGACGGCCATCGCCTGTGACATATATATGGACGCTCTTGTCTGTTCGTGTGTCTGTGTTTCTGTCCGTGTGTCCGTCCGTGTGTCCGTGTCACAAAACTAGACACGACGGTTAGTGCCACCCAATGGAGTCGAATGCGCTGAGTAACGTGCCGTTGTCCGTTTCTGTTGCTAATTTCCCTATTTCGAGATATTTACAATTAAAATATGAAAATGTCAAAAATGACACTTTTAATTACAAGTCGTATCGGCAAAGTTTTTGCTGAAATGGAAAGGGCATAAGACGCGATGAATTTGTGACATAGTTTTGGATTTTGGAATTCACGAAATTAGGGATATTTTCAAGGTTTTTGTCAAAATTCCCAAATATCGACAATTTGAAGCAGCTTAAATTTCAAAACTTCTTTGCACGGATGTATCGAGCATAGTCTTCCAAGTATTTATCAAATTGTTTCAGCGAATATAATTAACGAAATTAGGGATATTTTCAAGGTTTTTGTCAAAATTCCCAAATTTCGACAATTTCAAACAGCTTAAATTTCAAAACTTCTTTGCACGGATGTATCGAGCGTAGTCTGCCAAGTATTTAGCAAATAGTTTCAGATTTTATAATTAACGAAATTAGGGATATTTTCAAGAGTTTTGTCAAAATTCCCACATTTCGACAATTTCAAACGGCTTAAATTTCAAAATTTCTTTTCACGGATGTGTCGAGCATAGTCTGCCAAACATTTATCAAATAGTTTCAGATTTTATAATTAACGAAATTAGGGATATTTTCAAGGTTTTTGTCAAAATTCCCAAATTTTGACAAATTCAAACAGCTTAAATTTCAAAACTTCTTTGCACCGATGTATCGAGCATAGTCCGCCAAGTATTTAGCAAATAGTTTCAGCGAATATAATTAACGAAATTTGGGATATTTTTAAGGATTTTGTTAGAATCCACAAATTTCGACAATTTCAAACAGCTTCAATTTCAAAACTTCTTTTCACGGATGTGTCGAGCATAGTCTGCCTAGTATTTATCAAATAGTTTCAGATTTTATAATTAACGAAATTAGGGATATTTTCAAGGTTTTTGTCAAAATTCCCAAATTTCGACAATTTCAAACAGCTTAAATTTCAAAATTTCTTTTCACGGATGTGTCGAGCATAGTCTGTCAAGTAATTAGCAAATAGTTTCAAATTTTATAATTAACGAAATTAGGGATATTTTCAAGGGTTTTGTCAAAATTCCCACATTTCGACAATTTCAAACGGCTTAAATTTCAAAATTTCTTTTCACGGATGTGTCGAGCATAGTCTGCCAAACATTTATCAAATAGTTTCAGATCTTATAATTAACGAAATTAGGGATATTTTTAAGGGTTTTGTCAAAATTCCCAAATTTCGACAAATTCAAACAGCTTAAATTTCAAAACTTATTTTCACGGATGTATCGAGCGTAGTCTGCCAAGTATTTAGCAAATAGTTTCAAATTTTATAATTAACGAAATTAGGGATATTTTCAAGGGTTTTGTCAAAATTCCCACATTTCGACAATTTCGAACGGCTTAAATTTCAAAATTTCTTTTCACGGATGTGTCGAGCATAGTCTGCCAAACATTTATCAAATAGTTTCAGATTTTATAATTAACGAAATTAGGGATATTTTCAAGGTTCTTTTCAAAATTGCCAAATTTCGGCAATTTCAAACAACTTAAAATTCAAAATATCTTTGCGTGGATGAATCGGGCGTAGAATGTCAAGTAATTATACAGCAGTTTCAGATTTTAGAATTCACAAAATTAGGGATATTTTCAAGGGTTTTTTTCAAGCATAGCAGATTTCGGCAATTTCGAATGGCTAAAACTTAGCAATT